>VXBU01004371.1:1165920-1179510 GCA_013400315.1 Bombycilla garrulus | reverse complement strand
TTGGTTTTTTTTTATTTGATGAGATCTTAGTAGCTAGCTGTCTTGGTACCTTTCTTGTGGGCTCACCTTTTTCTCCTTTATTGTATTCTCTTTTGGACTTTTTTGGTGGCCAGAACAGAATGAATGTGAAAACTTAAATCTCCTGTTATTAAAAATTTTCCCTAACCTGAAAGGTTTTGCTGTATTTTCACAAGTTTTCTGTTTGGTTGTTTTTTTTCCTGTCTGACTAAATATGGAGATGTATCTATTTTGTGTGTAGATGGAATAATGTCTGTTTTGATTTGAAAGCAGCCTTACATCAAAATAACCTGGCATTGGATAATTTTCCCTGAAATCAGGCTATGACTTCCATTGCTTTAAATCTGTAGACTTTGAGTTCTGAGAATGAAATATCACTCTTATTTCAAGGTATAAGGGTGCCCCTCATAACTTTTGTTCTAGGGTGTGTTCCTTTGTTTTACAGATATTTGATTTTCAGATCTGAAAATGAAGTACACAATTTAACTAAATATGTTTTAGCTTCTTTCATGAAACCATGAAAGATCATTGAAAATTAAATATTTGATAATTATAAATGGGTGAAACTAATGATGAATAATATTCTTTTGCTTTTACATAACAGTTAAGGTTTAGATACTAGAACAATTTCATGAGGATATTAAAAAAAACTAAGTTGGAGCCCATTGCAAGTCTGTTACAGTTTAAGAGACTTCAGTTAAAGAGGTTTTTGTTTGTTTTTGATTTTTTTCAGCCATTCCCCTCGGAATCATAGTTGTACGAGGAGATTGTGACCTGGAGACTTGTCGTATGTACATTGACCGTCTACAAGAGGTGAGGCTTTTGTGAATTCAGGTATCATTTACAAACCTATTTCATGCTTCTTCCAGTTCTGAGTGCAGGGGTCTAATAATTGCAACAACCATGTATCAAGAGTATTGTAATTTGCCTACCACTGAAAGCAAAATTCTAGAATTAAGTTATGATAAGAAAACTGCTGAAAAATATCCCCTAAATAGGAAATTAAAGATCATACTGATTCCTTTTAAATGATAGCAGAATTTAAGTGGATGGATGTGTTTATTTCTCCTTGATTTATAATGGAATACTAGGACTTTCCATATACCTTGTTGGAATTACATAAATTATGGATTAGAAAGTGTTATGCAAAGATAAACACAGTGGTATTTGAGTGGGTCTAATCATGCAAATGTCTCTCTCTGATACTGTCATGGAGTAATCTGAGACACCACTAAACACAGCCAGTACCAACTAGATATTTTCAAAGATAGAAATGGGTGTTCATGCAGATAACAATAGGTTTGCTCTTATTCTCAAACATCTTTGCTCATAAAAGTTCATTCTACAGTTCACCCTGGGAAATACAGACTCCAAATGTCTCATTACCCAAATCATTCTAAGTGTGAACCCCTTTAGTGATAAAATTAATGGATTTTCATTAATGTATTGCCTCTGATTTTTTTCAATCTCTTAGTGATAGCTTTTGATAATATTTACAAGTGTGATGACATTACATTTATGAACAATATATATATTAACATTTATAAAAATTTATGAGTTGTTGGTTTAGTTTACATAGGAACTATGAACCTCATCCCTTCAATTGAACTCTCTGGGAGCCATTGACTTCCCATGGATATTGGAACTCTGCACTTGCAGTCTGAATATGAAACTCAGTATCTCACTTCAGGCTCTCACTTTGCATTTCAGCCAGGATTCTCTTCAACAAATGCACTTTTGGACATTCAGACCTGGGGTGTGGCTATTATTATCAGACATAAAACCATACTGTAAGGTGGTGCATATTTGAAGTATCCAGTACAGAAAATTAGAGTGAAATAATAATGATGATGATCTCATCAGATCAGAAATGTGATCTCCCACCGACTTCAGGCAGTTTTAGGTACAACCCCTAAAGGAATCACTAGCTAGATATTGAATTACCCATCGTGGCTGTGGAGGAAGTGTGTTAGTACAAACCTTTTGCAGGGTTTGTACTAATTTTTGTGTGCGTGTGTTCTTGATTTGGCTCAGTCCCATTTTCTGGGACTGAGGTTTACTGGGCTCTGCCAACTTGCATGCTGCTGGAGAACAATGATCTGCAGGCCAGGCTCTTCAGTAGACTAGGTCCTGAGCTATAACTCTTTGATAAAAATCTCTGTTAAAATAAATTAGATGCCTGAACCCTGTTAAATGTCAGGATCATCCTGATATGACCTTCTTGGAGTGAGGTTGCCTTAAAATAGAGAGAACTGTCAGTGGTTTTCTTTAGTCCATTAATCACTCAGAAATACTTGTAAAAGTGTCTTAAAGATTTTTGGCATATTTTCATTAGTTTTGTTGCTGATATCATAAATTTAGATAGTTCTCTTGGAGCAAATGGATTTTTTTGCATGATAAAGATACATTAGTGTTTTGGTTTTTTTTAGACTATTTTTTGGACCAAATGCATACAAATCTAAACTTAAAGTGAGCTGCTTGCCTTGACTTTTCTGTGGAGTTTGTTTCATATGCTTAAAATAGTGAAAAATACTTGCAAAATGATTTGTGTTTGCTCAACCACTTTAGGTAGTAGAACTATAAACAGCTCTTGCTGTTGCTTTAATCCTTTTCATCACTGTTGTGTCTTTCATTCTCCTACTAGGACCTACAGTCAGTAACATCTGCTACACAGAGAGTTCATTACCAGGTAAGACAAGCTTTCCTTTTAGTATCAGAACAGAAAGAGGCTTAAAAATGGCAATGACAGTCTTTGTATTTGAACCCATATGTTCTTGGGTGAAAGTCCCATATCTTAGGTGAATTTCTAATAATCTGATTATAATTAGATATCCGATTATCTTATTTACCCTTAAATATTGGAAGCTAGCTCTGCTATCTCTTGGGCAAGTTTTAGGGAATCACCTTTAAAATTAGCAGAGCTTGATGATGCAAGTGATATTGTAATAGAAGTATTTTCCATATTTAAGTGAATGAGAAAATGTGTCCTGTAAGACAAGTGACAAAAGTAAAATTGTTTCTCTGTCTGAGAAATGGAACAATTGCATGTTGCATTGCATAGCTGTTGTAATAAAGTCTATCACTGAGGAAAAAAAGGTGGCTTAGCAGGCCCAACCTATTAATAATTCTGTCTAGGACAGTCATCTACCTTTACATAATCTTCAGGGTGATTTTTTAGTCCATCCTAAGCACATATGTGTTTTCTGCATGAGATAAATAGTTTTTTAGTTTAAGTGGATAGTTCTTAAAATTGGTCTCTTTATGTTTTACAACTTTATTCTACATTTTTGCAATATAGAACTTATCTTTTCAGTTGGCAGTATCATTCAAGAACATGTATTTCTCTCAGTAAAATAATGCATTGTAGAGTGCTTAAATAGGAAGTAAACTAAGTGAGTCTATCTCTACTGACTCCTGAAATGATCTGATATTAACATTGAGACGTGGCACCAACCATGGTCAGTTGACAGTGCTTAGGATCACAGGACAAGTTTGCATGGTGTTGATAGCACTTTCCTAGAAATAACAATGCAAGTCCTGTTGGATCAGCAGGAATGAGTTCACTAGGAAAGCACGAATTGACTGAAAAACCAGCCTACAGGAACCAACTGTGGTGAAATTGCAGATAATTTCTTTGGGGTTAATGACTACTTGGGCAATGCAGAATTCCAGTTTCATGAGAATGCCTGTAGATGCCCTGACTGCAGACACTATAAGAAAATGCAATTTGGCATGTTTTCCTGGAGTTGCCTTCTTTATATCAGTTCATGGTTTGTTTCTTTGTTTCCCTATCCAATGCTAACTTCGTATTCTTGACATTTCCATCAATCATTGCCCTGGAACTGAGTTTTAGAACAGTGTTAGTGTCTAGCAAATTGACTAATAAACCAGCATGTATGATTCTGTTCCTCTCATTATAAATTAACCTAAGTGGCTGCTGACTACTTCATGTGTAGGAAACTGCCTGAGGTAAAATGAAGAACAAAATCTGCGTATATGGGAAGATGTACAAGAGAGTAGGAAATGACAGAAATCAGCTCCATGCTTGGCTCTAACCTCTGCAGTTACAGCAGTACATAAATTAGTTGCCTAGCCATGTTCTCTAGTGCACAGCAGTGTGAAATCCCTAACATACCATTCATTTTTTATGATGCTACATTTTAAATGCACCCCAGTCTGTTTTGTCTTCGGTACTTTGTCTAGGATTCCTTTTCTTTTATTTTCCTTAGTGGGTCATTTCTGAAAACTGTCTCGTTAGGTTAATTTGAGGTTTGTTCCATATTTGTTGGTACCCCTCTACATATTATAGAAATGAGGAAAAAAAGAGGGGGATAAAGGACATGAATAGGGTGCTTGAGCTGATGGAACTCTCTTCATACCTAGCTAATAAGGTGTCATGGGTATTTTTAGGTTGCATAAATGCAGTGCTCTTGTGTGATTCCTCTGCAGTTCAAAATATAGGCAGTATTAGCAAACCCAGCTGCAAATGAGAAAAAATATCCTGGAGTGTTTTCTCATTCTGTTTTGTTTCTCTAATGAGTTTAATGCTCATAAAATATCATTTTCGTGGGCCTGAGACTTTGCAAGCTAGTTCTATAGTTGAATTGTACTGAAGTCTTGGAGGGAGCATGTCATAATGTGCAATTTGTGACTTGTGTTGACATTTACCAGTGGTATTCCTATCTTAATTTTCTCAGCATTTTTTACTCTATGAATTTTACCCATTTCTCCTCTTTTTATGAACTGCATTTTAGTACACACCATTGGATGTTTTCTTTCTTTTGTCTTTGCGTTACAGTCCCCTCCATTCCGCACAGAGTGGACTAAATATTAAGATACATAAACCTCTGTACATGTAGATACAATGATGTCAGCAAGCCTAGTGGATTCCAGAGATCCTTGAATTTCTGACAAACACTCCAGTGGCAATACAATCAAACCTAAAAATCCCACAATTCTTTTTGTCTGTATTAGACAAAGCTGTATTTTAAATCTGATTCGATGAAGTTCCTGACATGTTTTGATTGCTCCCCATGTACAGTTATAGTTCACTTTATGGGATGTTATGCTGTCATTGTCTCCATTGCTGTAATGCAGGGAGGCAAGAGACCATTACCTGTATATGAGAATAAGGTTTATAGGATCAAGTGAAATCCTCCCTGTTACTTTACTTTTTCTTTTCCTCCTGCGTGACTTGGCATACTACTCTGTGGACTTTTTTTTGAAAGAGGAGCAAAGTTTAATCTTGAGCCATGTACCTGAATCTACAACATTTACAGATGTGCTGATTGTACTTCTTAAAATGTGAATAAGGATGGAATCTGTCTCTATACAAGTTGTGTGTGCCAAAGATCCATGCTACTGTGTTTTGTCCTGTGCAAATACATTTGTGTTTAAATGTTATATTCAGCAGATTTAGGAAGCTGGCTGACCATTCATTGGCAGCATGGAGCAGAGCCATGATCATCCTCTGCTCTCTTAGATCCCTTTTGCCTCTCCAGTAGGAGCTAAAAACTCATGGGGTAACCTGTTTGGGTCTTTGATAAGTACAGGTTAGGAGGAAGAACTTAATTCCTCCCCAGTAATTTCATTTGGTTCTTGGGTTTTATAGATTTTTCACATTGCGCAATGTCAGTAAAGCAAAACGAAAAAGTAAAAGTCTAGAAAATAGTACTTTTAGAGAAGAAACAGTTGGGTTTTTTTAATAATGTAATTTTCATGCCCTATCCAGGACCAGGAAAGCTCTTTCCCCAGGGTACTTTCTGTTCAGAGGCTCTCTCCTAGATGGTGCTTCCTAGATGGTGAGTGCATCTCCCTTCTCCTGTGCCCAGCATGCTGCCTGCTGCTGGTTTGTTCTGAGTGTGTTACTAAAGAGGGGTAACTGTTCCTTCTTGTTACACTGGGCAGGTAAAAAAGGAGCTGAATGCCCCCCTTTCCCCTCTAAACAATGAAACAGGCCCTTCATCTAACAATCAAAATATCTGCCTTAGTTTCTTCATCCCACAGAGAGGTGTTCCTCCGAGGCAGGCTAGAAGCTTGGTTTATCAGTGTCTCTGCTGCGATGAGCAGACATTATTGCATGCACTGCCCGAGCTCCGAGTGCAGCAGTTGTGGCAATTCACTGCTGCTGGTAAGGCTGAATTCTTCACCCTGGCTTCTCTGCAGGTGCTGTAGTCTTTAGACACTACAGTGTTTAGGTGACAGAAATGTACCCTCCCTTTCCTTATAACTCTGCACTGGAGAGCTGCGCTTGTATTTGGCCCAGGCTTGTGAAAGCAGATGACTTATCTGGGCTTCACATCAGGCTCCAGAGCACAGGAATTAGTAGCCGAAATGGATGACATCTGCTTTTACAAAAGCTTCAGCATAGGGAGACTTAAATTTTTAATGTTCAAAACAAAAACAAATTCTCCTTGGCAATTTCTAATCACCCTTCCTTGTCTCTCATGAGGGACATTGATAAAAGCCATAGTGAGAATCTGTTTGGTTTTTGGAGAAAGCTGGATGGGTAGATGTGTTCAGTTTTTGTGCTTAGTATTTGATATTCCTGTGAAGTGCCAAAGCCTACAATGCTACATCACTGTGCTCTTGTGTCAAAACTGCAGTGTGAATGAACCTGATTTCACTCACCCAAATTAATGCAAAGCAGATACAAAAAAATCACATTTGATGAAGCACATTGTAGATGATAAATACTTTTGGGGTTAGTAATATAAATTATTTGGCAATGACAAGATTCATAATATGTGCTTTATTTAGTGAATTCCCCTATATTCATGTGTTTTTCATGAATAGCACAAATTTTCCTTGAACATATTGCTAATTCAGAGTCAATATCTGTGTATTTGATTTATAAAGAATTCCTAAGCATATTATTGTTCTTTAGATTCAGAATTTGAATTAATCCAGTTAGACCCATCAAATTCAGTATATGCTTGCTGTACTCTCATTGGAACAGAGCAGCATTTTCTGTCACATATTTTAATGTAATCAATTCTTCTTATAAGACTGAAATCCATTTTATAAATTTTTAAATTACTTATTTCAAGTTAATATTTTCAGTGACTACAGTTTCATTAAGCCTTATCTTTAAATTCAGCATTTAATGGGATAGGAATATCACAGAATTGTAAAATGTTAAGGGTTGGAAGGGACCTTGCGATCATCTGGGCCCAACCCCTCTGCCAGGGGTGGGGAAGCTTCTCACTAGGCCAGGCTGCTCAAAGCCTCCCCCAGCCTGACCCTGAGCACTGCCACGGCTGGGGCATTCCTAAGTTCCTTGGGAAACCTGTTCAACTATCTCACCATTCTTACAGTAATTTCTTCCTAATATCCAGCCTAAATTTCCTCTTTTTTCAGTCTGTACTCCTTGTCCTGTCACCACAGCTCATGATGAAGAGTCCCTGTAGACCTCCTCAGATGCTGGAAGGTTGCTTTGAGGTCTCCATGCAACCTTCCATTCTCCAGGCTGAACAGCCCCAACTTTCTCAGTCTGTCTTTGTAAGAGTGGAGCTCCAGCCCCTTTATCAACTTCAGTGCCCTCCTCTGGACTTGCTCTGACTGTTCTGTGTCCTTCTTGTGTTGGGGACAGCAGAGCTGTACACAGCACTGCAGGCGGGGTCTCACAAGAGCAGAGTAGAGGTGGAAAATCCCATCCCTTGACCTGCTGGCCACTTTCCTCTTTACTGAAGCCCAGGACATGGTTGGCTCTCTGGGCTAAAAGCGCATCCAGTTGGCTCATGCTGAGTTTTTCACCAAACATCGCCCCTGAGTCCTTCTCTGTAGGGCTGCTCTCCATCACTTCTCCACCCAGCCTGTGGGTGTGCCTGGGATTGCCATGGCTCCTCTGTAAGACCTTGCACTCTGTTGAACGCCATGAGATTTGCCCTGGCCCACCTCCCGAGCATGTCAAGGTCCCTGTGGCTGGGATCCCTTTCCTCCAGCACATTCACTGTTCCACCAGGGCTGGTGTGAGCAGGGAACTCGCTGAGGACATGCTCGATCCCACTGTCCGTGCTGCTGACAAAGGTGTTGATCACAGCCCTGACCCGAGACACACCACTTACATGGGCATAAGGAATTAACGTGTTCTTGTGGAGCCATTGTGGTTTCCCTGACGTGGGTTGTTTTGTGAGCCGGTGATGTTAGTGCAGCCTGTCTTGTCCATGCCATCCTGCTCAGTTTTCTGCTGTTGTTTCTCTGTCTTGCAGCAACTTCTGCTGATCGTTTTTACCGCATTGACAGATCTCAGGTAAATCCTTATTTATCCATTTTTTTTAAAGCTATGTCTAATGCAGCTTAAAATTAATTATCTGCCATTCTTCCTGTGTATTGCAAAATGTTACTCATGATGTCCCATGAGAAGTAGAGAGAAAAATTCTGAGCTGTTTTTTAGTTGATCTAATTCACGTTGTTTCACTGAAGTCTTGTATCTACTGACCGTCTGCTATTCTGTTTACTACCAATCTGATGCTGATCAGAGTTTTCTGCAATTGTTTTCCTTATCAAGTCTTACTAGGGGCATCTGTGTGGCACCAATGTATTTGTATTTATCTTTTCACTGACGCTTTTAGGCACCAGAAGTCTTGATCCTCTATGTGTGCGTGTGTGCCATGAAATAGCTATGGAATTTAAGATGTTACAAATTGACAATTAAGAACAGAGATGCATAAAATATTCACAAGGAGCCCCAAAACAATGTGTATCTCTGCTGGATTCAAACCTCTGGCATAGATCTGATGATCTGAATATATTTTCTGAAGGACACTGAAAATTTTACAGGGCTTTTGGTGTTCCTGATTTGTAGCCAGAAGAGGCCAATTAGTGGCTCAGCATTAAGTGCAAATTGTTGATTTCACACTGTGGTTTGTTTGTATCTGGTCCTCCTGAGAACTGTGTAAGCTGTTTCTGAATCACGTGAACATGTTACTGTTAGCAAAATCAGCTGGTGCTTTATCTCAAGCAGAAGGAGATATGACTTTAGTTCAGAGTTCCTGTGTTCAGTGTCTGCATGTAGACACCATGGAACTTGTTTGCACACAGTCAAATAAATGGTTTGGTGTTGTAATCTAACGTTGGGAAGGCAGGGGTGAATGCTGCTACAGATTGGCTTATTCTGCATTACTCTAATACTTGACACTGTACTAATGGAAATTTTTATGCCTGCTTCTTCATCCTGTGATTCTGTGGGGAAAAAACTAGCAATGTGTGCTGATCCCTGCACACAAACAGTTGCAAGTTTCCTGCCCATTTGGCTACATAGACTGACATACTCACACTCTGTTTTTTCTGAAAGACAATAAGACTTCAGTGTCAATAACAAAAATAAAGGATTGAGAAAGAGAGCTTTGGTAATGGAGACGTGAAAACAGAATGTACAAGTGGTGGAGATCTGGAGGAGTACCCCCAAACAATGAAAAGTTCTGTCAACCATCCTCAAGGAAGAGACCTCAGATGTTGGTCCTCATTTCAAAATGCAAACCTCAGCTTTATTGGTAGACCTCCAGGTTTCATCAGAATGGCATAGTCATCAAATAACAGCTTTAAAGGGTTGCTGTGAGGGTGCAGCTTGCTTGGAGGAATCTTGTTTGGCTTGAAATCAATGACATATTAATTGGTGACTTCTGCAGCATTGATTTTAATGTGTGTGTGTATGAGTACACACTTAAATACACAGAGTCCCTTGAATATTCTTCAGAGAACCTGTCATGCACTCAATTAATTCTAGGGTAGCTGGGTACTCTGAGAGATCACTGATGCTGCAGGTGCATTATTTGTTGCTTGTGTCACTCCAACAGGAACATTTGCACTTTGTGACGGAAATTTCGCAGGATGAGATTTTTATTCTGGACCCAGAGATGGTGGTATCTCAGCAGGTGGGGACGCCACCAGGAATGCCTGATTTGGTAGTGGAGCAGGCAACTGGGTGAGTGCTGGGGTCTGATTTTCAGCAGTTGTATTAGTGATGGGCATCTGCTTCTGGTCCCTTTTTCTGAAGGATTAGATGTGGGAGAGCAGGAACAGGTAGGAACAAATCTCACTGTGGTAATGACAGGAGGACAGGAGTGTGACATCTGCTCCATTCGGCTTCCTGGACCACACGGCGGGACTAGTGGACTTCAGCACCTTTTAACCACCTCACACCACTTGACCCTAAATCCTGCCATGAATCTCTAACGATTGGGTTACAAACTTCTCTGCATGGTCAGAGTTCTGATTCCACTGTGCAAGGCCCTGAAGCCCTTTATGTTTAAGAATGATCACAATGTGTCTCTGTTCCTTATCATCCTCTTGATAGACCACAAATGCTTCTGTTCCTCTTCAGGAGCAGTATTATACTCACAGTGAATTAATCTATTTTAACTTGCTATGGGCTGAAAAATGCTGGGAACCAATGAGCATCAGACAGCTTTGAGGTGTAGCACACAAGGGATGTGAATGCTTTTCTCCTCCTCCTTCTCTCTTTAGAATATCAGATCGGTGGAACCCTGCGGTTCGGAAGAGGATGCTGAGTGACAGCGGCCTTGGAAAGATTTCTCCCCACTACGAGGTACCTGACAAACAAAAGGACGCCAGCCAGACACATATGCTGCAGTAAGAGCCCTCTGCATTTCTCTGCTTGATGATGCACTGTCCCTGTCACCACAGACAACTCCTAATGTCTCCTTTAAGCTTAATGATTGTGCTGACATGCTGAAATTGCAAATACTTTTTGCTACTTCTCTTTTGCTTCTCCCTTCTGTTCTTCCTCTTTGTCCATTGTTTTATGTTCTTGCCTTTGTTTCATTCTCTGTGACACTCTCCCCTCTTAATAAACCTACATCCAAGTTTTTTAAAGAAAATACCTTGTTTTGGATGTCTGAAGTTCCAGCTAAGAAAATCATCTTGGCAATTGGTTTGGTTAAAGGTCAAAGCATTCACCCTCAAGGCAGCTCTGATGCAATGTGATAAAGCAGAAACCTCTAGAACTGCTGCTTGCTGTCAAAGATGGTTTTCATACAAACCAACATCTTGAATCATGTAGAATGGCTGTACAGTGTTTTTTTATAATTTTGGTAATTTCCCCATAAAATAATTTTTTACCACCTTAGTACTATCTACTATGCTCAGATTGCTTTAAAATATCTCTTATTCTGCTTACCTATGTTAGAAATTGTTTTCAACTTTTTGATTATTTCACTTTAGATTTTCAAAACCATCAGTGGATCACTACCAAAGATTAGACAGGAAACGTCTGTCAGAACTCTATTGCTGGCTTTGAAAGTTATTTGTGTTTTGGAGTTGTGTTCCTCCCACCCACCAAGTATATAATGTGTAATTATGTTTCTGGTTCTACTATATCAGCAACCATATGGGCAGGTTTTAAAATCCAGTATAGAAAAATTAGGAAGAGTGACAATGTGGCTTTTTTCAGTTTATTTTTTCTCTCAGGATGTGTGTGGAAGAGTGCTGCAAGGTACAGGGCAAGCAGAGCCTATAGCTCCAGGACAGGTGCAATGTGGATGGCGGGCTGTCTAGCCATGAGGCTACCAACTGGAAAATTTCCAGCAACCTGGAAACTGCTGTCAGGAGATGTCATGACAAGAAAGGGTGATCAAGGTAGCACTGCCAGGAGAAAAATCACCTGGTTTTCTCCCTGAGGGACTTTGCATCGGTTCTTGATATTCTTCGCAAAGTGAAGAATGGTGAATTCAGGTTCATTTTTCCATAGACTGAAATCACAAGGCCCAAAGTCTGAAGCTGGCAAAGCTGTGAGAAAAAATATGCTTAGACAGTTTTAGGCAGTGTGGAGAGATGGTGAGGACATGTGGGCTAATTTCTTATTGATAGGTAGAATGATTTTTACATCAGCATGACTAGAAATGTTTGCTTAGCTGTAACAATTACATTTGGTAGATTTATTAAGTACAAAGTAAGCTAGTAGCATTGCTCAGAGTAAAGTGTCCCTGTTGCTGCTTACTACGAGGAATTTTCTTTACAGTATCTCTAAACTTTACTTACTTTGGATGGAATTTTTCATGCTAAGACTCAGTCTGTGACTGATTCTTTTTCTTTCAGTAAAAACTTTAACAAAAAAGCCAGTTCTTTCTGAAGACAAGATTTGTGGGAAATGTGCTCCTTTAAATGACCTTCTTTCAAATAAATAAATCCAGTGGTTCTTTCCTGAGATGTGTTAGTGCCAGTAGTGGAATGAGCCTCATTGGAATGAAATTTTGGAAGCTTGACATTTAGTAAAATGTCATAATAATACCAGGGAAATGCCTTTTGCTGTCTTGAAAATTACCCCTGAATTTGCCCTGCTGATGAGGTTGTTCATGCACTTTGGAGACACCTCAGATTCAAGAGCTTTTCTTTCAACAGTTTCTGTCTGTAAATGTTCACAGAGAAGTTATGCTCCTCTGTGCTTAATTCAGGTTGCAGACTTGCCCACATGCCTGAGGGAAGTGGGACTGTGCTGCTCATTAACTGATCATCTCCAGCAGCAAGGAGAGAAGGGATGCAGTAGTCATGGTCGGATGGAGATGGTCAAGAGAAGGTGTATGAAAGAACAAGGAAAAGAAGTTGCAAGAGCCAAAGGAGTAGAATCAAAAAGGGAGCACGGGAGGAGCTTGGGGAGCAGGGTTAAAGGATGGGAGCTGTTCAGGGCACAGAGGGTAACCAGGTGTCTGGGGAGCCACAATGGGAATAATGAAAAGGAGAAGGGCCTGGGGTACAGATAGGTAAGAGGTGAGTGAGACAAGCTGGTGGCATGGGGGAAAGATCTGTGGCTGTTTCTTTCCAGAATACAGAATTCTGGGTTTATGCAGGTTATTACACAGGTGGGCAAGCTCTGAAACATGTTTAGACACTGTCTCACTTGCTACCAAAGTGAAAGGTGTACGGTAAATGAGTCAGGAGACCACAGTGGAGGCAGCAAGATATTAAATTTAAGACAGTTGAATGATGCTCTGTGGGACTGGCTTCTCTTTTCAGCATTCGTGGCAGAATTTCTAAATGGTGAAGATTTACAACAAACTTTTCGCATGTGGCTGGTTAACCGTGGGCTACTCATTCTGTGCATGTCCACTGTGAAGTAGGCTTGGTTACTGGGATGCCATTACAAGGAGATTTTGAAAGTGTGTGGAGGGCTGAAAACTGAGAAATAGGATTTTTGTTGCCTCAGGTTGTATTACTAAAATGAATGGAAAGTTTTTGCCTGCTTTCCCAGCTGCAGAATACAGATAATATTGCAACCTCCCCTTAAAGGAGCACAGTGAGGGTAAATTTCATGGTCATGAGAAACCTGGATACTATGGGGACACTCTGTCAGAGATGCTTAGCAGAACATTAATAATTTTGCATTCTGTGCACAGTTTTGGCAGTGTGGGAGAAATAAATTTTGAGGGTGTGCAGTGCATATATGGGAGGATATCAAGCAGGTTTCTACTAAACACTGAGGCAAGAGTCCAGTAGAGGAAAATAGAAAGTGACAATGTGACTAAAGGTTGTCATGACATTTGAGTACAACAGGGTTGCAGTATGATGTGAGATCCCAAATTTCCAAGCTTCTGGATGTTTGCCTTAGGAATCTAA
>VXBU01004371.1:1101821-1165904 GCA_013400315.1 Bombycilla garrulus | reverse complement strand
AGTCTCTCTAACATGGCTCTTTAAAGAAAAAAAAAAGTATTTTAGAAAGTACAATTATATTTTAGCAGCTGAAGTTGCTAACAGGTTCTGTGCAGAGATTTGTCCCTTCAGAAATTATTTTTCAATTAAAACTTGAGAAAAGGATTTCAGCAAAATTCCTAAACAGGAATATGGCAGAGAACAGAGGAGTCAAGCCCTCCTGAACACAGAGCTCTAATGGATGTTATAAGAGTCATCAGCATCCAATGTTTTGTATCAAGTCAGAAATATTGTACAGCTCAAAAGGCATTATCCTATAGTCTAGGGCAAATCACAGAAGACTTGGTGTGAGAGAAAGTGTCATAGCTGACTCACTGGAAGTGCTCTCTCAGTGGTCATTTCTCTCCTAAACAGGGTATGACCACAGCTGGTCATAATATAGCTTCACTTAGAGTGTATCTGTCATCACTGTATATAGATGTGTGTATATGTATATATACACACAAAGAAAACTTCTTTAAGATGAAGTAATTATTCCTGACAAGTGACAAATGCCACTAAAAATTCAAAGTTGAACAATCCCTTATATTATTTCAGTAAATGAAAGCAGAGAACAGAACACGTGATCTAAAAATAATGTTTGGTGTTGCTTTTGATCACAAGGTTGTTTGCTTAAAGCATAGTGTGAATATAATGGTTTTGAGGGAGGGGTCTTTCTGAGAGAAAAATTATACTTTTGTTTTCAATTAACTGAACTTCATGTTATTTTCAGGTAGCTCTTGAATAATAGTATTTCATGTTTCGTTCCTTATTTGATGGCTCTTTGATCTGTGATGGATTGGAAAGATATACAAACAGTGTCTTGATGCAGTAACCAGGAGCTGGGGCAGATTGTAGTTTAATAAGAATATCAATTAGTGTGAACACTGCATTAAAAAACTCGCATTGGGAAGACAATTTACCAGGACTAGAGGTGTTTGATCTTGAAAAAAGATAAATAGTCTGGTCTGACTGCACTGATACAGGTAATTTGTACAAGAGTGGGTTCATCCTATGATTAAATGATGCAGTGAGATACAGAAGACCTCACAGCCTGCTGTGTGTTTGTTGTTGGCCATATATCCAGGATCTTAGTTGTTTGACACACTGTTATATGATGAGAGCTAGAAAATTTGTCAAAATAAAAACCCCAACAGCATACAGAGATGGAAAGATGACTATATCTTGGTAGAGGTTTAATCTACATATTTTAATTGAAGTCATTAATTTTCCCACTATTCGGGGCAGTAACCAGCACATTTCTAGCATCTGTCCAGCTGTGATGGTAATGTGTTTCCCCAGCTGCTGGCTGCATTTTCTGAATCAAGTGCATGGCTTGTGAAGGGTGAGCGAAGGTTGGCCAGGAAGCCATCTGCTCTTGTCAGGGACAGGAAGAAACAACGCCTGTAGGTGCTGGAAGATGGCTGCAGCCCTTTCCACTAAATAGATATTAATTGGCTAGTAATACCATCCAGGCATTGCTTTATGAAGCAGTAATAACCTAGTTTCTCAGAGGGAAGAAGAAGAAGACTAAAAGCCAAGTGTTTAACTCAGCCACAAGAATCTGATCGTTGCCCAGGAAATCAATTTGACAATGCAGATGGTACAAGGTGGTTTAGAGTATTTTTTAAAGAGAAATCTTTGTGTATTGCAAGATGAGAAGGGCATCAGGGATACAAATTTGCATGCAGAAAAGAGAAAGAATGCTCATTTAGTGGAAGTTTAGAAAATATAAAGAGATTATTCAGAACATGCTAGACAGAAACTGCCTAGTGACAGTGGATCTTTAAAACTTCAAAAGTTAGTAAGAACTTAAAAAATCCAAATGTTTGTCAGAAAAATATTACATTGGAAAACTCAGCATCAGCTCCTAAATAGGCAGAGTAGTCTACTCTGCTGTTTGTGATAGCAAAATCTGAATTAATTTTCAGGTTCAGATTTAGTTCAGGCTGCATTTATAAAATTACACTGCAAGACTGAAGTGTCTATGTCTCAATCAGGTATTCGTACACCTGTAAGAATTTTCCATTTTGCAGATGAGGGTCCTTGAGTATGGATTGCTTTCAAACAAATCTTATTTTAGTGAAGGCATAAATCATTATTACCTTTAATGTACACTCCTCTGTAGTCCTGATAATAGAACTCAAATATAATGGAGTGCAGTGTCTGTTTTTTGCTCAACTCTTCTTTTTGTTCTGTTGTCTTGGATACTTTTACAAATAGCTTGCAAGGCATCTCTCTCACAACCTAAAAGGGGAACATGTGAGATTTTCCTAAAGCAACTCTGCCTCTTGCTAGGAAAGTGATGTGAAAAAGGTGGGATTGTCACTGGAGAGAAAGATGTAGAGTCAAAGAAGAGGGAAATTGTTGTCAAGAGGAATTAGAATTATTCAGAAGAAGGTAAACATGGCTTAAATAGGGAAAGAACTTGGAAGAAAGCAAAGAAAAATAAATGATAAGAATACAGCAAATGAATATGAAATTGTTTGGAGGGAAAGCAAGTTCCCTATGTGAGATTGAATATGAAAAAAGTAATGCATTTTTGGGTGAGGTCTGGCCTTGTATTTTTAAAGCATTTATTATTTTTCAGCATGATGCAGTAACAATACTTAAAATTTTATACACATCCCAGATTGAAGCTACAATTTATCCACCATTAGGCAAACCTTTCTTCAGTTCCTCTGTAAATCTTCCCTTACCCCCACTTATGAAGAATTCTTTGACAAGGATGGCAACTGTTATTTTTTCCAGTCTAGTGCACAGGTGTGGTAAACAATGTCATGTATTTTAAGCTTGTGTTGTGAATATGATTTCTCTATATGCATTAAGTTCTTAGCCACGTTCATTGTTTTGGGAGATTTTCAGTGGGGAAAAATGCAAGAGTTATTCAGGGACTCCTGGCCATGTCTGCTTAGTAGACACATCTTGACTCTGTAGAAGAAAGGCAGAATTGGGAGAGGAAAAAACAATGCTGAAATGAGAGAGAATGGAGAGAAATATTCATATTAAAATACCTTTGCAAAGATTGGCCTGCATGAGATCTGCTCTCGGTTTATCCTGAGTGGGTAAAACATGAGAACAGACTCTCAACTCAGGATTCAAGAGGCTTTGTGCTACTTCAGCTGGAGTGGTACCATCTCAGGGATGGTTCTGGACATGGAAAGATCCTGAAATTTAGTTCTGATGTCTGAAGGCACAAAACCAGGATAAAAGAAAGTGTTGCCACATACAAGCCCTGCTGGGTCAGGGGATGAGCTTGGTGGTGACGGCATGCATTGGACCTGAAGGACCTTTGCAAACAGTGAGAATCAGGTGGTTCTGGAAACTATTCAACACAAGCTTTCAGCAGCTTCTGGTGTTAGCTTTAAGTGATTGCACACAGGCAAAAACTTTTTAATCATCTCTTCCTCTGTTTTGATTAGTAGAATTTTTGTCACTACTGTCAAATCTGGCCTTCTCTACAGAGAATTGGGCTGTAGAAAATTCATGGATTTTACTTAAAATTTTCTGTAGCAGTCATTAGTAATTGGTACTTACACATCGTCCTGACAACCCCAGCCCAGAGCTTTAAGACACAGCTTTTGCTTCTGCTCTTGTTAACCGTAACTGGGAAAAGAAGAAATCAGAATTTGGTTTAGATTTACATGTCTATAACCTTATTTGTGTATGTGAATGCAATACAAAGAGTGTTTTCTTCAAGAAGGAAGTCTCCAGCCTTTGCTATTGAGGCAAAGGGGTTTTAATAACAGTAGGCACGTGTGAGGTGGATTTGTGCGTCCGCCCCTTCGATAGATGGCAGAAATAGAGCACATCCTGTACAGCGCTTTTTTTCTCATCAGTACTTGTTACCAATACATTTTATCATTCAGCATTTAGCTCTCCAGAGTGGATTGGGTGGGATTTTAGCTTCCTCTTTTCTTACCAACCTGCCCCCTCCTAACGACTTTTGTGGCATCTCAGCACCTTATGCACAGCTGAGGAAATTCACCCGGCTGACAAATTATTTTGACAGACAGTGACATGCAAAACACTCCCACACATGATGAGACTATAAATTGGCTTCTTCAGAGGGATTTTGCTTCTTGACTGGCATCCCACTTTCCAAAAGGGAAATGCAAGCAGTCCAGCTCTCCTTCTCTCCTTGGGGCAATTCAAGCAACAGAATGCACATGTACTTGACAAAGGAACCATGTTACGTGAATGTTAAAAAGTCAACTACCACCTAACTTGAAAATGTCTTCTGAATATTTTCAGTGGATAAAGGGGCAAAGCCAGGTTTTCCACATGGAATGTAAGTTTTTATTTTGGAGTGCATTTAAAGGATAAAAAAATGGTGTTTTCAAAGTAGAGATAGCTGGGTACCTTGGTTTCCTTTAAGTTGTTTACCATAACAGCTATTAATCTGCTTTGCACTCTCTGGCTCATAGCCAAAAATGAAGCAGTAGAGTCTCTTTTCTCCTTTTATTTTTTTTTTTTTAACAACTGTGTTCTTTTTCCCCTTTGCTCCCCTCTTTGCTTGCCTATTTGAGTCCTTGGTTTGCAAAGCAGAATCTTCTCTGAGAAGTAAAAAAGCTTTACAGCAAAGAAGACAAGAATGTATCAAGAGAATAACTTCTCCTAATCTTGTTTTCTTTTTGTCTGGGTAAAAGAAAACGACATTTGATAATTTAATTTTTCGATCTCTCTGCTTTCCCTGCAAGCATTGGACATATGGTAACTGTACCTGGTAGGAGCGGGGTAGCAAGAGTGGATCTGACAATGCCACTGTAGAATGTGAATATCCCTCTCTCCAGCTTTATGGACTGGAAACAACAGACCTACGGTCCTCAGTGACATTAAAGGTGCTCAAAAAGGGGATGGATGGCTTTACTGGGGTGATAAAGGATGATTGACAGAAAGAGATATTCTTCTGGGTAAGCACTATCACAAATATAGGTCAAATATTCTCCAGCATGGCTGGAGCCAATCAAGGTTGGAAAAGTTGTACCTTGTAATTTCAGACATGTATGTCTGTATTTATGTGTACTTCTTACTCATTTTTTTAAGTTGAAGTAAGAAAAAAACCAACCAAAACAACAAAACCCAAACCCCAAACCTCCCAGTGCTAGTTTTCTGAGCGTTGCACAGGAATAGCAAGCCTGTGTCCATGTGCTCTGTCCCTGCCATAAGGAGCTGCCATCTGCTTGGAGAGGAGACTGGTTCTTAATGTGTTCTCACTCAGTACCAAGCTGTCTTGTCAAAGCCAAAACTAGTAAGCTTCAGAGCCTGGGTAAGAAACACAGTCCCATAGATGTGTTACACACACATTGGGCTACATACTGTGGTCAAGCTTTCACACCTGGACATCTTGTTATCTGCATTCAGACTGTACTTCTATTCCTGTTCGTATCCCTAAGTTCTGGTTTAACAGGCTTTCAAAGAGAATAGAAATGTAGTTTGGTAAAATAGCTGCTCTAAACTATCACACAGAAGTACTACTCCGCCTGAGTTGACTGTGTTAAAAAACCCAAACCTTTCCATAATTCTGCAGATATCTTCATGTTTGTATTTTTGCTGTGGCTGAAAACTGAGAAATGTCAAAAATACCATGTGACAGAAAGCTAAACACAAAAGATAGTTGTGTGAAAATAGGTCATCTTTTGAGGTTTGCAATGGAGTAGTTTAGACCTGCAAAGATTAGTGTTTGGGTGAAGCTGGGAACCATATTTTGACACGAGCCTTCACTTGACTCATGGAACACAAAGTGAGGTTTTTCGCTGGGGCTGCTTGGAACATTCATTGTTTCCCTGTTTGTGTATCTTGGCTTGGCTGCTCTGCAGGGAGCTGCCCTTTCTTTTCTGTGTTGAGCCTGAGTGTCTGAGTCCCCTGGCTCTGGGCTTATATGTCAGGGTGTAGGAGGTACAGTGCCTGTTTAACATGCCTGCCAAAGGGCTTGGGTGAGCAGAGAAGTCTGAAAGCTTAAATACATTGAATTTGTCCCTGCTTGCCGGCTGCTCCTCTACACTAGGAAAGGACCACTAAAGCCCCCAGCTTTGTCTTGGTAGCTGAGACAAAGAGTGTTTAGCAGCTCTGGCACAGAGGTGTGTGCAAGGGAGGGAAATACGCAGGGAGCAGGGCCATAACAGAGAGCCTTGCTGAGGTTCTGGCAGGGCTGATGCCCACGGGCAAGCAGGGACAGATGGACCCGGCTAAATTATGCCAGAGCTGAAATCAGAGATCAGAGGTGGCTTGGAGCCAGTGTAACCCTGACTCCTAGATTCCTGTTTTTGTGCCAGACATCTAAAAGTGCAGCACAAAAGCCATATCTGAAACTCCCATTAGAAGTTTTATTCTCCATCAATTAGTCTATAGCAGGAGTGCAAATGGCTCAGCAGTTCTGCTCTGCCTAGCACTATTGTGTTACACATATTAACTAAGGTTATTCTTTAATTTTTAGATTTTTTTTTTTTTTAAGATGGCAGGAAAGTGAGGGTTTCTTAGTGCTTATCACTTGTGAAAATCAGGCCACTTATTTTTTAACATAATTGCAAGAATCTGTTTCTAAGGGATTCATATGTTTCAGAAACAAAATGCTGCTTCTCAAAAGTGACTGGTTTACATTGTTGTAACAAACACACCATTTAGGGTAGCTTCTGGATTGTTTAGAAACCTGAAATGGGCTAAAATTATTTGGGTACTATCTCAAAACACCAAGCAGCGGATGTGCTTCACCTCCATCTAGCCTGAGGGCCAAGTGGGGATGTGTCTTATGGACCAGGTTATACCCGAGGTGCTCAAAATGGGCCTGTCATGGCACTGTGCTTACCAAAATAAGTTATTTCTCTGTGTTAAATAAAACTTGAAGTCCTAACAAGATGACCTCTGCTTTAATCTTTAATCTTTTCCTGCAAGAAGTAGAAGTGCACTGATTCATTGTTGAGGAAAAGCCAGATATTTTGTTATCGAATAGATATGCTTTAATTTTTATGTAGAATGCTAAGGAGGTGCATAAATGTAGCCACTTTAGCTCCTGTTCCAGGTCTTAAGAATGACCTGAGTCAAACAACAGCCAATCCCTTGACATCCAGGTTGTTGTTTCACTAAAGCATTACATGGTGCGCATAGATCTTGCTTTCTATAGGTCAGTGGGGATTTTGAAGATTTAATTAAAATCTGGAAATGGAAGAGGAGTGTTTCAGAGCTGGGATAAGGCCCTCTTTAAAATAATTTTCTTGCATTCCACCGAGATATTTTGGTGCCATGTGATGATAAGAGAAAGAAAGGCCAAGTATTTATAAAAAGACAAAACCAAAAACCAAATCCAAACAGTGATTATCCTACCACGATCTTGCTGCTCATTTGGAAACACCTTCTTTTTCAAGTAAATACCAAGCCAGCTTGCTGAGGTCAAATTTTGAGGTGGAACTATATCTTTGCCAAGATAAATTTCATAGAACATTTTTCTATTGTTCTTCTCCTTTTTAAAAAATTAGCAATGGGCATGTTTGAGTTTATATCTGATTTTGCAATAAAATCTTCTTATTCCCTATTTTAGCAGCAGTTCCCAGACAACTCCTCTGGGTGTCAGTACAGCTTCAGGTAGAGCTGCACTGTGGTGTTACAAGTCTTCATTAAAGCATTCCACAGTGCACAAAGAAATGGCAAGAGATAAAATGTTGAGCAATAGTGAAAAAAGATATATGAAAAAATAGGGGACAACTGACAAGCCTGAAACCCAGCACGGGATACATCTGAGCTGCCCTGGTTTCCCTAAGAAGCACCAATTACTTTCCTCTATGTTGGACTGCACATGAACAGCATAGGCAGTGATTGCTGTGCAGGTGGAGTCTGAGATTGCTGAAGGAGAGATGCTAGAAGGAACACTGATCCTCTCCTTTAGCAGGACTAAGAAAGAATAATCTCTCCAGTGTTTGTCTCTAGATTGTTGTTGCAGGTTACAGGACACGTCCAAACAGATTTCTGCTAACAAGTAAATATAACTGGACTGGAATTTCTTAGATTCAGGGAGTTTTGCTGGTCAGTGTTTTCCCATGTGTGTGAGACAGTATGGCCATTATCTATGAGAAATATTTGAGAGGAAAGAAAGAAAGGAAAAGTGGGATAGTAAAACCAGAAAACTTTGTAGAGAAACTTAAAGAATTGCAGAAAAACTTGAGTTGGGAAGGACTCTGAAGGTCATCTCATAAAAATCTCCAGAATAGATTCAGTTAGATGAATTTTGAATGTCTGAAAAACTGGAGATTCAACAATCTCTTCACACAACCTGTTCTTCTGTTTGATCATTCACATGGTAAAATTTTTTTTCCCCTAACATCCCATTTGAATTTCCCATGCACTAGCTTGTGACTGTTGCTTCTTTCTTCATACAGAATTTGTCTTCTCTATACTTTTCTGTTAAGTAGTTGAAGGCAGCAACTAGATTTTGCTCAAACCTTCTCTTCTTCCTGAACGAACCCAGCTTCCATAGCCTGTCCCCCTATGCCCACACGATCTCTGCAGCCCTTTCTGAAGCTCGGTCCAATTTGTCAATGTCGGTCTTGCTCTCAAGTCCAACAAGCAGTGAGTAGAGGGTCAAAAATCACTTCCATCTGCTTCATGGCTCTGCTCTAGCAAATACAGTTCAGTGTGTCATTGGCTCTTTCTATCACAGGGAATTTTGCTAACAGATGTTCAACTTGTACTCTGCTAACATCAGGCACCCTTTCTGAAAAGCTGTTCTCAGGTGTCTTGGTCAACAAGGCCAACCTGTCTTGTTGCATGGGTTTACTCCTGAAGTGCAGGACTTTGCCTTTGCTGAACTTACTAACTTGCTGTGCTTCTCCAGGCTCTGATGGTCACTCTGATCTGGGAATGTATAGGGTCAGAGTGAAAGTGTGGGGAAGCTCTCAGAAATTCTTAGCTTTTATTTTTCATCGATTGCCATGGCAGAAAATGGTGATGCCCAGACTGAGAATTTTCTGGTCAGGAACCACAAAAGCAAGCAGTTCTGCCTTTCTACCAGTAAGATGATGTACTTTTTGCAGCTAGGACTGCAGGGGACTCACAGTTACAGAGGTATTGATACAAATTGCTGAATGAGAGGGTTTCCCCTCACCTATATTTTAAAAATACTTGATGTGCTAAAAGTTTTCTTCATTTGCAATCAGGGGATATGTGAATAAATCCCAACAGGGATGCCACTTTTGATTCTGAAGAGATGCACTTAGAAAATGAGAAGGAATGGGTTTAATTTGACAGTTCTTCCTCTCCCCCCATCACAGGTAGCTGTTGTCAGACTGAATTAGAAAGTTTGCAGAAATACATTCCTTAAGCAGGAAAGAAGTGGAATGGTCATAAACCCCAGTAGAATTGCTGCATAGAGATTGTTATTTGGCCTTTAAATATTAAATGGCTGGTTTTAAATAAGCCTGGTGCAGATGGTTTCTGCCACAGGTTTATTGATTAAAATAGCTGCTTTACATCAGCTCCAAGTTTGTTTCTCCAGAGGCTTTTGTCTTCATGAATAATGTACTCATTTGCTGAAATTTTGTTAGAATTCATTTCCTGGAGTCTGGCTGTATATCTCTAGGTTCCTACGTCTCAGTTGACTAGGATCAAAATTGTGACATTCCCTGCACTTGCCTCCTTAGAAATGAATATTCCCTGTTCCACTCATCTCGTGCTGAACAAACTTAGTGCTTGCACATTGGAGAGTGCACTTGGAAACAGCTCTGACTGTTTGGCTCTTTGAGAGAGGCTTGTATGAGACTGAAGGCTGCCTTGGCTATACTGAGGATTAGATTTCTGCAGCAATTCTTCCAAACCCTGCAAGAGTGGAAAATTTCCAGTGAGCTTTGGATCAGACAGTGAACTTGGAGGCCTGTCATGGTTTTAGGTGGGCAGATCTCATGCCTTCAATATTGTAAGTATTCCAATTCCCTGGATGCATGTAGTGTATGTATAATCAGGCTTTATTCACACCACTTTTATGTTTTTTTATGCATTTCTAAATATGTGTACCTTGATTTCTGGAAGATGTTTGTGGATTTTATGTTAAGCCCAAAGGGTATTGCTTTGCTGGCATAAGAGGTGTTGAAACAGACCTTGCACAGCTTCCCCGTGCAGGCTGAGGCTTGCTAGCTCTATTAACCCTCTGAGCTGAGTCTGCCACTTTACAGCACGAGAACACTGCTGCAGGACCTGTAAGAAGGGAGGGTTATGAACAGCATGGAAAACAAACAGAGGTGATATGGCCTTTCTTGACAATGTGCTTTTCCTCCTCCTCCCTTCTGATCCACTTCCTGGAAATTTATCTTTACTCAAACTATTTGCTACAACAACAGCTGGTTTGTAAAACCAGAGCAGGAGGAAAGTCAAATTAAAGCCTTTGGTGAAAATATGTGAAATTAGGCTCCCCAGTTTCATTTATGCATGGGAAAATAAATATCACTGTTGGTAGAAGAGATAATTGAATCTCGTGGCTCTGGAAATATAGCCAGTCACGGACAATCTGGCCTGCCTTTACTCTCTTGGGAAGATGTGACCCTTTCTTTCTACAAGTCAATTTTACACCAAGGTAAAACCAGAAGAAAAACCCAGTTGAGGTGTGTGTGTGCATATATATATATATATATATACATATATATGTGTATATATATACACATATATATGTGTGTGTGTATATATATATATATATACACACATAAAAGAAAATAGTTATTCCATTCTGAAATAGCCAAGAACAGGATATTGAGGTACATGAACCTTTTCCTGAAGATTTTTTCTGTTTTGCTTAACCAAATAAAAATCTCTTCAAGATGTCATTTGGCAAAGTGTTTTGACCCAGATGAGACCACAGATCTTGACAGTATATTAGTTTTCCTGAAGTATCTCTGACTTGTCTCTAATTTTTTTTAAGGCATGGAGGCTGTGAAGATGATAACTTGCTTCTTTATGACAGTAAAACACATAGCCAGGATCATACTGGGAGAGTAGCTGACAGGCCCTAGACAGATGATTCCTGTGTGGATGTTAGCAGATGAGAATCCTCCCCTCTAGGAACACCTGTCTGGTGACCAGCGCTGCCACAGTATATCTCTCACACTTCTTACAGACCTGAAAGATGTGTGACTGGAAATATGAGCATCTACTGGACTTTTTTTTTCCTGTCAGAAAAGCCCCCTGTGGCTGTGGAGTGAGTGGATGTCGTTTAGAGCAGGTCATTAGGCTTTCTCTCTTTCCTCCCTTAGAGCCTGTCATAAGCATGGGGTGGACAAGTCAGTGCACAAAATGCCCAATTCTATTTAGTGCGGAGATTTCTGCAGTCCCACTTGCTTCCATCATAGCTCTGAACAAGACTCCCCTTGGTGTAGTTAGGACAGGACTTGAGCAGTTAGGAAAGTTTCCTCCTTGCTAAATTGTATGGCCTGGAATTATAGGAGTATACTGAAAGTCCTCTCCACTCTTTGCCAAAATGCTTCATGTCATTAGTGGAACAAAGGAAACCCAGTTTATTGTGGTTGAGCCTTTGGTATCTCCAGTGGTGGAAGCTCTCACTGGGGCTTTTCCTGTGGCTGGGATATTCAAAACCTTTCTTTGTGGCTTTGCCACTACATCAGAAAAATTGAGCTTATGCGATTTTGTTTCCTGCTGTGGGAAAGCAGGAATTGACTCTCTGTCAATTAACAAGGGATGAAATGAGCCAACAAGCTCAGAGTTTATCAGGGTGAGACAGAGAGGTGCATATGTACACATCAAGGTATTGATATGCACCTGATGAAACTGATATAAATATGGTTATATAAACCTTATTTTCTCAGAATACCAGGCTACACAGCTACTTGATGGATTCTTTCAAATCAAAATACTGAAAGTAGCATCAGTAGTAATGTTAAATTTCTTACAAACCCAATATTTGAGGCATGCAAGAGAGCAAAAAGGCAGTAATATTTTGAAAAAATATATAATTTTAGGCACACAAAATGTGCATAAACATATTTTTCATCCTTCCCTTCAATCAATGTTTTAATTGAGAAGGCATTGGTATTGTAATAGCCTCTCTTCTGCTGTTTATGCTTTAAGGGACTAACGACATCTGTTTTACCAAGCATAAAAAGGAGACAAATTATAGGATAATCTTTATTGTTTATTTTATTGTTTCAAATAAAGAACTGAAAGGTGATGAAACTGGGCAATTAAGAAACAAAACAAAGGAATAAATTCTGCTGATGCAGTAGAATACTGCATTAGCAATGGGTGGAGAATCAGGATATGTGAGCCAAGGAACCTTCCATGACCCTTGCATATAAAAATATTTTCAATATCTAGAAATTTTCACCTCTTGATATGACTCATTCTGCCTTGTTTAACCTTGTAGAAAATGCAGTGGGTTTTGATCTTCAGAAGGGGTTCTGCTAGGAGCTAAGGACAAAATTCTGGTCAAAGCAGGACAGTTCTAGTGGTGCCTGCTAAATCCTTTGGGTTACCTGCATTCCTGCAGTGTTTCCACACACATGGCTAAAGGATGAGGGCAGAGCTGGCCTGGCTGGCAGCAGAGCAGGCTACAGGCTTAGGATATTCAGCAGCAATCAGAGCCTTTAATGGGAGTAGAGGATTAATTAATTCTGATCCATACAGACACATTGGCTTCTTGTGCAGCCAGAATCCTAATTAAGCAATCAAATTTTTTCCTTTCACAGTGACCATTGCTCCAGCTGTGCTCTAACTCTTTCCTCTCTTTATTTGAAAATCTCTATTTCATAGCAAAAAAAATTTACATTCTTTGGCAGGAAAGCTTCCTTCTTCTCTTTCAATTTTTCCTGTTTGCATCTACATATTTGCATATCTGCTTCTGATGTTCTATAATCCCTCAACCTTCATTTTTAAACCCTTGTTGTGAAATGAGATCATGGCTCCTTCCTCAGCTTCTTTACTTCTTTAACCCAGGGTCCCTTCACTTATTTCCCCCCCTCCAGCCCTCAGCCCCTGCTGACTCAGTTAAATATACATGTGCTCTTTTCCCCTTTGTTCCTTTTTTTTTCCCTTCACCCCTCTGTGGCTGCTTTTCTTAAGTTGGCTTTGATCTGTTTGCTGGCAACACTAACATTTTTAAATCTTTTCTAATTTGTTATTTTTGTACATTGTTGTGAAATTAAATATCTTGGAAAGGAAACATGGGTTGCCCCACTCACTGCAGGAACAAACTCATTGTTATTTGGGTGGGAGGGCTGTGTATGCAGCTGAAATCTGTGCTGGGGAAATGTTGAGGAATGGTCCAGTCCACTGGACTGTGTGCTGTCTGTCTGGTCTTAATAACGAAGGTACATCACAGATTCAGCTCCATGGTTAGCCTCAGTTTTTCTAAGCTACGTTACTGCAGCAAAGGGAAGAATGGAGGGCCCGTACTTCTGTGCCCCTTTGTTCTGGGTGGCGACCAAAACCATGAAGACTGTGATCCTCAGTGTTGGGAGCTATGACACAAATCCCTGGAATTCACTGGGATTCTTCCCATTATCAGCAGGGACACTGAGAGATCACCTGTGTTTCATAACCCCTCCCTTTCTTGGGGTATTATCAGAGTCATAATCCACTGTTAGGGTACCCTATAATTCTTGTGTTGCTGCTGGTATGTTGCTTTTTTCTGTACTTACATCTGTCCAGATTTTTTTTATCTGTTGTGTTACTTTTGTGGAGATGGCAAGAACTGTTATTAATTATGACTACTGTTTTATGCTAACCACTACACTGATTTATGGACAAAAAAAATGGCCACGGTAATGACTGTGAGTTCCTGCCAAGATGTAATTTCCTTGACCACCCCTAGTTGTGAGGTATTCTCCTGGCAGTGGCAGTAGCAGATGAGTTTCTGCCAAGTATCTACAGACAGTCTTGGCATCAGTTCTCACGGAGATGGCTCCATATGGTCACTCTGGCCTGCAGAATCTGCTATGGCCCGTTCAGCTCTGTATCTTTCTTTTTTTTTTCTTTTTTCTTTTTTTTTTTTTTTTGGTTTTTTTTTTGGCAGATGCTTTTCAGTCCTCTCTTCTAAGGAATAACAAATAAAAACTTGAATTACCTCATATCCCATTCCCCAGACTGAGACTGAACTTTATTTATGACCGTTTTTTTACAAAAAATTGACCATATTTTGTTGTTTTATTCCAGGTCACCAGTTTCTTCAGAAGATCAAGGTAAGATCTGTTTTATAGATACCAACAGCATATTAAAAATGAGACCAAAGGCTAGCGAGCAAGCTCTGCTTTATCACAGTTGTGGTGAAGAAAAAATATTTTTTATAAAAATGAAACTTCAATGTTGATGAAACTTTGTTCCCTCCTAGACATTATGTCCTTGATCATTTAGTTAGTTTAATTAGGACTGACAGAAGTTGCAGGCTTATTTGTAAAATGAGTCTTGCTTAATCAATAGAACTATTGAAAGTGTTTACAGTTTATTCATCCAACTGTGTAGAGCTTCACCTGTGGAAGGTGATGTGTAGCTTAAAGGACAATACATGTTTTTTGTAAACAGAAGCACATTTTTTATGACTCTCATAGCACAGCATCTTTGTCACTGAGGGTGCATTGTGTTTTAAAGGCTTGAACACACATTATCTTGGGTTACCAGTAAAGTCAGTTTAGTAGGACAGTATGGAATTTAGTGCAGTTAGGCTCTTCTACATGGAAAAATCTCATTGCTTCAGTAGCAGGAGTTACAGGTTATGCCAATATGCTTGCTGTGAGGGAGATCGAAGGATCTGATCTTTCCCTATGGGCTAAAGAGGGAGCTTATGGTGGCCAGCTGTTTAGTAATGTGGCAAACTTAAGTCCATCTACAGTACATCAGTATGTGGCTACATCGGTACTGAAATCCAGAGACATATTGTGAAGGGGTGGTAATTGCCCTGCCAGAGTTGCATAAGGAATGAGGAACAAAAAAAGGGACACTGACTGAAAGGAGAAAGTTCATCATTTGGCTCTGAATTGGGAATACTCTTTTGGTCCAAAAAAGAAATAGCTATTTTCTTCTGGCATCCAATTTGTATGCAGTCACACAATCAGAACATTTTCTGTCCAACACCATAAGCATTACTCAAGAAAGGTCCAGATGGGAATAAGAGCCGTTGCAAATGGAGGTGTAAGGAGGTCTGAGCCTGGATGTGTGTCACTGAACTATGTTCACTCGGAGTGTGGAGTGACTAGTTAGGTATCAACCTACATTGTCCTTGGCTCCAGCAAAGGTTTTCAGTCCAGTATAATGGATGTCAAGCATATTGTCGTTAATAAACTCTCTTCCAGCTCCTTGGTGAGTCTTTTCTCAGTAAGAAAAGTTATAAAGAAAGCCATAAAAATGAACAAACACGCAAGACTAAACACATATCTGGCCCATCTAGTCCATCTCTAGTGTCTGGTAGCAGCAGATTCTGTGACAAATAAAAGTATGAGACTGGCAGAAATATACGGGTTTAATTTCCTGGTGTGCCCTATTAGATTTTTAGGATTTACAGCTCATTGATTTTGTGAACCAGATGGATTTTTCTTGTTTCATAGTTCATCTGCTTTTTACCATGACCACAGCTTCTAATATGCAGTACAGGACACTTGTGAGAAGTTAACAGTATACCTCATGTCTCCAACTCTCAGAAGAGGTTTGAAATCATTATGGTCTAATATACTATTTGAGGACCTGGATTCAAGCTGTGCCCCAGTGCATAAACTTGTTAGTGATAGGCTGCTCTTACTATTTAATTTCTCTTGCATTTACTCTGTTGCTTCATCTTTATCTATTAATGGAGCAACAGACGGTGTATATGCATTTCCTTGTCTATCTTTAAAGGTTAGTATTTCATGCTGTCAGAATGCTTTTCTTCTTTCCACTGTTTTTATACTATTCTAGTTTTTCACAAAACCTTCCTGTTTGCCATCTACCATCTGCTGCCATGGTTTTGCTTTTCAGGTTTGATCAACATCTCTGAATAGTCTCTTCTTCATTGCCTTTCTTCCCTTTCTCTCACAAGCAACCTCTTCTGAAAATGCCAAGTGAAAGGCCTTGACCAATTAGTGACATGATAGTGCCAGTAATTAAAAGTTTTGTGGCCATGGAGTATCTAACTAGGTTTGTCATCCATATAAATATGTAGGAGCTTCTCTCAAGCACAAAAGATTTCCCATTCTCCAGGAACTTTTCAGAAAGAAGGGTCCAATACTTGGGATTTCCTCTATCCCACTATGACAGATACAGACCATGGAAAATGGGCACAGTACAGAAAGGAAAATGTGATAAAAGTGCTGCAGCATAAGCTCTTTAGAGTCTAGAAGGTTCTCAGTCCACTGAGACTGCAAGGGTGAAGGCATCTCAAATTACCCTTAGATCTCAAATCTCTTATCTAAACAAAAAAGAGTGTCCATGAGAGAGCTGAAAACTTATCTCTGAATTGACTGTCCTTTATAGTGTTTATGCAGATGTCTTCTGGTGTATTGTTCTTGGAGTATGTATCTTGGAATTAGTTTTGAGACTTATATGTTCATTAATAATCAGTATTCAACAGTGTACCTATTCAATACGCTAAACACTTTTTTTTTTTTTTAAGGCAATAGTGCTTTGAGCTACATATTGAGGAAAGATCCAACAGTGGAATAATGTACCTTCACTGTACCTACATTCTGTCCTGTATTACAGCTGTTTTTCCCTATTATGGACACCATTCTAGCACTGATTATCTGATGATGTGATATGTTGATCATTACTGAGAAAAGGCTCTTTCTCTGTTGTGTTGGATCATTTGTTTTAACCTCCCTCTTGGTCTCTGATCTTTGTTTTGTCTGCTTTAATATTCAGTTGTCACTTTTTCTTCTGCTGTTTCTATGTAGTTGGTTTTTTTTTAATCATCCTCTTCTTGCTTTTTAAATTACTCTTTCCCATTGACCACAAGGTTGCATTCTGTGTAGATTTTTGCATTGTGCTCCTCACCTTAGTTTCTGAAAGTCCTGTTTCTGCTCCAGTGTGGACTAACTGCTACAAGCACTGTAGGAAACAGTAGCTGCAGCATCTGTAGTGTTCTAAGAGACTTGTACCAGAATTAGCATCTCATGTGAGTGGCACTTCCATTAATCCCTGACAGGACAATGCATTATGCTGTCTTGACAAGTGGGTGAAGATAAAGCACCATCTGTCTGGGACTGGGCATCTATTGAGCAATTGTAACTGCACACAATGCTCCTTGTTGTGGACACGTGTTAAAGGCACCTTTATCAGTTACAAAACAGAGCCCTTTTAATTGGCACAGAAAGGGAAAGAGCGCTGCTAGAAAATCTCAAACTTCAAAAGAAAAAAAAAATCCAAAGCCTCTTAAGGTTTGTGTCTTTGTTCTTGATACAGGTAGCTAGGAAATAGATAACTAAAGAGTGAAATCCATCATATTTTTTTTCTTTCCTTCTTTTTTTTAATTAACAAAAGGAGTAGACAAAATCCCTAACCCTCAAATGCTCTAACTGATTGACAAAATTATACAAGCCGAGTAAATCCTAAAGCATTCTAGTTTAGACAGGGGATTGATGACTCTGAAGAATGACCTGTTTGGTCAGGTAGGTCCTGGTGCAGCTACATGCCCTGCAGCCTTGCAAGTTTGTGGTTTTCTTTGGTTGTTGGGGTTAGATGAAACTCAACAATGAGCAAGTATCAGGTCCACAGAAGACCTGGTAGATGTCGTGATGGAGGGCCAGGCAAGTAGTCTTTTAGTGAAGGGTATTACCAGCTCTATTTTTGCTGTATAAAAAGTCTTGGTGATATGCTCAGGAGGTCTGACACTGTTGGAGGTTATTGCATCCACTGTTTCTGGAACAGGTATGGCAGTGTGATGGGAATGCAGACTTTTGTTGTGTTGCCACTACACAGTCATTGCCTGGTTACCCAGTGCCCGTTTGTTATCTGGTTATGATTAAGTGAATGGTTGAAGTTTACCAAACCCTTCATTCACCCAGCACCTTTCAGAGCTGCATTGTATTTTGTGTGCACACTGGATCATGCCCTCCCCACCCCTATTTACAGCCTCCCTGAAGAAGTCTGCATTAAATATTCACATCTGCAGTTTCACCTGGCCAAAGTTAGATTCTCTCTACTATTCTTTGTTTGCCATGTATGTTTGAGTTGATCCTTCACCATCACGTGAGCAATTGAAGGAGATGGCCTTAAAAAGAGTACAGTCAGTTCCATTTCCCTTTCAAGTATTCCGAAAAAAATCCACCAAACTCTTGAATGTCGCTATTAATGGTGTAGGGACACTGGTGTGTTATTCATGTCATGGCAACTTGGAGATGATGCTGCTCAGTATTTGTGTGTCTAACTTCAAAAAGAGGAACCTTGCCTTTGATGGAATTACTCAGTTTTAAGTAGCTATAGTAATGCATCTCAAGTAGCAGTCAACCAGAGCTTAATCCTTACACATCTGAGTTGCATTCTAATTGGGAGACAAGAGGTTTCAAATATTTTTGTCACTGCTCTCCTGCTCATTTCTCCATAAACCAATGAAATTGGGCTTTTTGCCTTCTTTGCTTTCAGCAGACATGTGGTTTTACTGCATCAGCATAATTTCTGTGATTTAGGGTTTGTGGTTTTGGGCATTTTGTGCATAATAGATTCAAAATTCATGAAGGAATAAGGGACAACTGAGAAATTAAGACAAGAGGGAATTACATCCAATAGAGCAATTTTGAAGACAGTTAGTTATTACAAAGTAATAATATTATATAAGAGATTAAGATAAAGAATGGATGTTCTGCTTTAAAAGACAAAGAGCAACACTCAGAGGTCTTTCAGATTCTCTGAGATGCTGGCTCCATGCCATGGAGTCACTCCATGACTTGGAGTCATCCAGCCTGCATAACCTACACCTAGGAGGGATTTGTGTAGAGCCAGGAGTGCATTAGAAGTGAAATGAGTTTCTAATGGTGACTCCTAAATTAGTCTCTATTAGAAAAAAAAATCCACAGTGATTGCTTGGCATGGGTTCATACTGGAAGTTTTAGATGGGAGGAGAAATTCTGTCTCTGGATATCCCTCTGAACAGAGGAATCTGCTATCTGAATTATAAGGAAAGGACTGATCAAGTGTGTGCATGGAAGGCAGTGGTGGCTCCATCCCACACAGGAAAATGCTTTCCTATGCTGTATCTGCTCCTGCCTTGGAGGCAGAAGGCCCTGTACACTCTGGTATTTGCTCCAGCACCATCTGCTTCATTAAAGAGAGGAAATCTAAACCCGTGCAAGGCAGAAGATGGTTCCAGGAGTCCCAGAAAATAGTACAAGGAGGAATAACACTTCCTGGAATGGGATTTCCTGTTGCCCATGGTGACCTGCAGGAACACAGACCTCACTCTCTTTGCCTCCTTTCTTCTTTCTGGAGCCACTCTCCACTACTCTTGATAGTCACAGTCTGCAGATGGATATTCTACTCTAGAGTTTTGAAGCACTCTGCCATACTGATTAAAAGGATGAGCAGGGTGCCGCAGATGAACCCAAACATCTCCGTGCTGGTAGAATTAAAAGAATTAAGATTAAAAAAAAAAAAAAAGAATGGCTATTTTGTATACCAGATGCTTTCAAAAGAGACAGAGGAGATGCTGAATTCTTCATGGTGATGTTGCAGCTGTTTACCCAGCAACAAATTGAGATGTCTTGGAATGCTTTCTCTCTACAAATTAAAGAGAGTATGGGAGGGGTCAGAGGGAGGCTCCTGACTGCAGTTGTTTTGATTAATTAACCACTTTGGGAAGAAAGCCCTCCTGGATAGTGTTTTGAAAGTGTCTGTTGCCAGCTGAGCCAATGAAGTCTTGGGTATCTTCTCTGGGTTTGTTCATTTGCTTCTCAGCTCAGCAGAGGCTGATATTGAGGCACACCCAGGGTCCCCCTGGCAAGAGAAAGCATTCTGTGAAAGCACGTGTCTAGGGCTGAGGGAGGTCCTTTCTGGATAAAACCTTAAAAGGTGCCTACACCCCACTTCTCATCAAATCCAAGCAGCCTGAGGGGTCAGCAGGCAGCTGAGAGGGAGGTGTCTGGCAGTTGTGGGCATCAGAATTAGTAATAGATGAAAAGAGAAAAACGTTTATTTCATGATGTCCACTGCCGTTATTCTTTTCCCCTGTGGAGGAAGTATGAGTAAGGAATATGTTGTCTGAATTGGAGTTCTTGTTTTCAAGCGGAAGTTCTGAGTAGCTTGCAAGCTATTTTGCTTCTGGTTTTCTTTCTGGTGGAGGTTGCTCATGGCAATATAAGAATGGCAATCACTTCATCCACTGAAGAACTTGGCTAGAAAAAGTGTTCTTGAACTGAATTTTGGATTATTTAGTCCTCTTGTGAAGGCCTAGCTTTTTGAGGAAGGGTAACTTAGATATTGCCAGGCACAGGCATTGCAGCCAGTGCTGCAGTGACAAAAACCTGAAGGGATTGTGCTTAGAGTGCCTGTGATGGTAACGGTCCACAAAGCCAGAGAGGAGGAACAATGTGGCCCACAATGCTTCTTTTTCGATGTCCTATTTATTTTTTAATTAAAAATAAACCACTGGTTAATTATTTTACCTAAAATTCGCTTTCTGCCAAGGTAGTGCCACTCTATTGATAAAATTACTGTACTAGCCAGCCAAAGTCTTCCCTGGAAGGGAAACGCCTTGCATTCTCACTTCATCATAGACATTTGCTTCCACTGCATCACTCCTGAGAATGACATTAATTGTTGTCTTGGCTTAAAAGTAAAAATGGTGGAAGGGAAAGGGAAGGCAAAAAAGTGATGATGTGAGCCAGATGGTGCTTATTTTATCTGCGACTGTTCTTTAGGGTTTTGAGCTATTTACAAAGGAAGTCCTTTTTTTTTACCATCCTTTCTATTTGTAAATCTGAGTTAAATGGCCTTGCAGCAAAAGTTCTACATTATGGTCTGAATACTTCCACTCCTAACTATCAACTGCGCTCTCAGCTCTGCACTTGTGCCACATAAACAATTCAGGTTGGACTCTAATTGGCATCAAAGTAGCTTTAAACTAGTCTGAGTGAAAATGGGGCTTTTAAAGGCAGCTTGAGTATAATTTACATCTGCTTGAAAGCCTCTTTATCCTTCCAGAGTTGCATGAAGGGACTTCTGTGTAAGTGAGAATTTAGCCTTTCTTTCCCTTCAGCAAGCATGTGTGGCTATTTTTGCCTTCCCCTGTCCCCCTTTCTCTCTTACCAGTGTTTTGGTGCAGTTTGAATAAAATTCTTAAAAGGTACATGCTCATAATGCGTATTTATAGCTACCTGAGTAATGATTGATTTTTTTACACATTATTTTTTTTTCTTACAAGTTAGGCAAACAGGTGCAATGAAAACTGTCAGTTCTCTAAATCTGTACGGGATACAGTGCTTTTGTAACTAAAGAACAGCCCTCAAATATTTAGAAGGGTTTTCTACCTCGTTGTGCAATCCTAGAAATAGGTGTTACTGAGGCATGACTTATTCAGAGGGCCAGCAGACTTCAGAAGTGTCTCTCTCAAACGACAAGAGGATGTGTGCTCACGCACGTTTTCCTGTCCAGATGAAATAACTCAAGATATTGTGTGAAGGCCTTCCTGATATCCCTCTTGCTGAGCAGTTATCAGATGTGCGTGCCTGGCTGCTGCTCAGCTGATGTGCTTCTGAGCTCTTGGTTGCAGCAGGTTGCTGCACTGTGTTTTCTTGGTCCCCTGGGAGTATTTTGAGCTCTCAGGCTCTTTATTCGGTTGTCTTTCATGGAAATAGTGCCTCACAGCAGAGCTGTTGTGAGTTGCCCAGACTGGTGGCATTGCCTTCAGGTTCCACAACAAGCCCAAGACTTTTGCAAATCTGAAAACCTGTGGAGAACCCTTGTTTAACACCTGTTTCTTTAGAGTAGTGGCATTAAACAGATACATTTTGGAAAAAAAATAAAATCAATGAGTCTTTGCTTTATTCAGCACAAAGGATATTATGATTTAGGCAGGAAACCTCTAAACTACATGTATTTTTTGCAGTCATATTTCCGTCATGCTTCTTATGCAGTCTTTGGGCTGAGGTAGAACTCCTCTGGCAAGTTCAGAGACCTTTTTCAATTTCCCATTTGATGTAAAGTACGTTTTGCAGTGAATAGAGAAGTGATTTTACCATTTATTTCTGGGTTTTTTTGTTTTGTTTTGTGGTTTTTTTTTTTTTTTTGTTTCTTTTTGCTTTTTTGGGTTTTTTTGCCAGCATCTAGAAGACCCCTTAACCTGCAAGGTTTAATTTCTGTTTAATTTTTTCATGGTCTTCAGTTATCACTTCCACGACTTGCAGGTGCATAAAGTACATGATGGAAAATTTAATTGCTCCTTTCACTCAGCTTATCTTCAAAGAAAATATTTAAGCATCATCAGCTTTGGTGAGATTTGAGATTGTCTGTAGATCAAAGACCTGTGAGCTCGCAGTCATTCCAACAAAGCTTTATTAGTTTTGCAATTTAATTTCTCAGTTATGTAGACAGTTTGGCACGTGTAACTTATAGGTGCTTTGTGTTTCCTTCTGTAACTTTAAAAGCAGATAGGATGTTGGAAAGAGGTAATGTTTTTGTAAAAGCTCAAGTGCAGAGATTTGCAACTTCTCTTCATGGTTCCCTTAAATTGTTCTATGGGACTGGCAGGCCCTTCAGAAATACCAAGTGAATTCACTGTTCTTTATCTTAGATGCCTGTTTCTCAGTCCTCTCAGAAAGGAAGTAATCCACAAAACAATTCCCTGTGGTGCCCCCCACCCCTTCCATCTGCAGGTCAAGGCTGAAGATCATGGTTAGAGTAGAAAAAAAAAAATCACTTCTGTACATTTCTGGGTAAGTTATATTACTGTCAGTTTGTCATAAAACTTTTATGAGCAAATTGTTGTTTACAGAGAAAGGAGTGTATTTCTGAATGATAATCTATATGGACTCCATCTTTTGAGAGCATAGCTTTTGTAGCCATTGAAATAGAAGTTATTATTGATTTCTGTGAAAGTAGCAAAAAATAAACCCTGAGGGCTTCTTTTGTTATCTTTTCTGTAATGCTGGTCTTTAACAGCTCAGAAGACTCCAACTGTGTAAAAGTACTCTTCTAATCAGGGTCAGCTTTTAACTTCTCAATGTGTAAAGCAGTAATTACTTTAAATTTCTGACTCTGTGAATTACAAAATGACTAAAACAGTAATAAAGGGTTGGAAATGTTCTGGAACCTAATGATAGTCCAAGTTAAGTTTAATAACCTTCAAAAGTCTGATGATGTCACCTTCTCCTATAGTTTCCTCTTCCTTATCAACTCTACAGGGCTTGAACAAGGCAGTATTTTATGAGGTATTCCTTAAGAGTTCTCCTGAGCATTCTAGCAGGAGATGGTGGTGAACACTGACACTCAAATTCTGGGTGCTCCACACCAAAGCTCTTATATTCTTTATTAGCTGACTCCAACCAGTAAGAAGCATTCAGCACTGAAATGCTGATGCCATATCAATTCCAAACGCTGAATCAGTGCATTGGATGTGTCCTAGGGCTGGACCGATGCAGGCATTGTCTGTTAAATTAGGTTTCTGCAAGGAGCTGATCACTTCAGATTATCAACTGTCTTACTGTGTCTTTTGAGAGAGCTAAAGGTTTTATGAGCTTTAATTCTGCTTGAGATCAGAGAATCATAGAACGGGTTTGGATTGGAAGAAACCTTGAAGGACACCTAGTTCCAACTGCCCTGCCATGGGTAGGGATGCCACCCATCAAATCAGTTTGGTTGAAGCACCCTGCTCCAGCCAAGTCTTGAGTCATGGTAGCTGAATTCTGCCATAATTTCCCATGTGGTTAAATATTGTCATAGTCTGATTAGATGCATTGATTCCCTGGTATTTTTAAATTCATAGTAAGATGCATTACTGCAAACAATACTTTACTATCACACTGAATTTCATTCATAGATCTGTAATTGCCTGCATTTTAATCAAGAATGTGACAACTCCTTGGTGTGGTACTTGTACTTTATAACATAGTTTTAAATAATTCTGCTGCTTTCAGTCAGAGTTTTTAAATCTTCAATAAAGAATTGCTTGTAAATGTTGAAAACTTCGAAGTTGCTGTACATTTTTATCTGCATTCCCAGTGCCTTAGTTGGTACAGAAGTAGTGGCTTCAAATATGGCATTGAAAGAGTCAGATCAGGTGTGAAATCTGATTACTAATATCTGGAGAATATTTATGGCTTATAAATAATAAGTTTGGAATAAGTTTAACTGAAGTGAAAAGATACATTACCCCTGTACTGCTGACAGTGACAGGCTGTAGAACTGTCTTGTACTTGGAGATTCTTTCCAGTGCAGACCACCTCTTCTGACTGACTCACTAATGATTAAGTAACTTATTTAATATCTTCCATGTCATCCTACTTTAAGCGAAGAATCTTGTGATCCTGAGATGTTACTTATGAGGGTTTATTAGAACTTTTTTCTTCATGTTCTTTCTGGAAGTGTTTTAGCAGCAAAGTTTCTGGTGTGACAGTAACCTGGGGATGAGCCCGGCGTCTGTCCTTGATGTTAAGCTGATCAGCAGCTTTGGGGTTAGGAGAAAATTGTTCTGGAGGTCATTCAGGAAGGGGGTAGATGTTGGAGGTTTTTCCTTGCTTGTGATGCTTCCAAGAGTTTTCATGGTTTCTGAAGTGGGCGAGGTGATGGTGATGATTTTTCCCCTCTTCTGCTGTATTCTTCTGCTGTGCTGCAGTCATGGGTCTGTCTTTGTTAGCCCTTACATTTATGAGACATTCCCATTCTATGCCTGTGCTGTATATGATGAGCTAAAATTTCCAAGACCACGAGCATTGCCTGGTGCTAGGAGTATCACACCTTGGAAAACCTTGACAGAAGACCTCCCATTTTGCCTTTGTTTGGCTGTTGTTTCTGGAGCGGATCAGACACGTCTCCTGAAATCATGCTATTCTGAAGGACGCCCTCTATGTCTTCGTTTGACTGTTAATTTAGGTTCTGTAAGTTGGAGATAATTTTCTCTAGAGCTTCTTTAGTCTGTGAAGCACAGCATTAACTGCTGCAGGGCAAACCAGGTTATTTTCTATGGAGATTTATTTTCTCTTCTGACCACTAAACGCAACCTGTGAGACCTCTCAGGAACCTTGCAGCCTCTGAAGTTATGGAGTATGAATACTTCACTCCTCCTTTCTCTGATGCCCTGTGTTTAATGACTGACTTTGCTGGACTGTTTTAATGATGCTGGCTTCACATGCAGAGCCAGAGAACAATTACAATTTCAGAAGTTAATTTTGTCTGGAAAACAAAAATATTAGTTATAACTCAGTGGCATTAACATAGATTTTTAGAATATGAAAAAATAGCAGTTTCTGGTGGAAGCAATGGACACTAAAATAGAAATTAGATAAGTGATATATACCCTAGGAAAAGTATTGTTTTCAGCATGTGTGCTAGCAGTTGTTTATCCTGTGTCTCAAGTTGTATTAGCTTGGAGCATTACCACAATTCAATTAGCAGCCTTTTCAACACGGCTTTTTTCCTGTTGGTGCATTATCCACTTGTATCTGCTCAATAATAATTTATAAGTCAGGTGTGTGTATGAGGGGGTTTGTTTTGGAGTGGATGCTTTTTGGTGGTTTTTTTGCTAGTCATTTTTTTGTGTTTGCTGGCAGGCTTGGGTAGGGTTGTTTCTTTGTGGTTTTGGTTCATTTTTTGTGTGTGGGTTTTTTTGTTGTTTGCATGGGGGTTTTGTTTGTTGTTCTTTTGTTTTGATTTTTTGTGTTTTGTTATGGTTTTTTATGTTTGGTTTTTTTTTTTCATGAAGATTCTTTTCTAAGTTGGGTAGTTAGAGCTTTGCTGAGGAGGCAGCCTGGGGACCGAGTGCTTCCTCAATACATGAACAGAGCACTCCAGTTGCCAGTTTTGCCAAGGTGTCACGTGACATCAGCAATAAAGCTACTTGCAAGGTAAATATTACAGGCAATAAAACATTTTTATTAGTAATGAGAAGTGCTTTTTTTTAAGAGAAATTGCGAAAATAATGATTAAGATATTAATTAAATCAAGTAATTTTTGAGACATCTTTAAGACCTGAAGTTATACGTGATGAAACAGTGGCATAGTTCATTTCATATATTACATCAGCAGTGCAGTGTTGCTAGGAAGAAATAAAACAATTCTCACTTTAATGTTTTTAATATTAAGCTAGCCTGGCATTGCATGTTAACAGAATTTTCCTCCAATTTCTCCATCTCCTCTCTCTCGTCAATGCCATCTGCTTGCTTGCTTCACCACCTCTTTAACAACCAGGTGATTTTTGCCATCTTCACCCTCCTCCTCAGTTTGCCCAGCAGTCCCATTTGGGTTTATGGGGTTAGTGTGCTAAGCAATATTCATATATTTATGTCAACATGCTCCTGATCCTAAAGAACCTTTCCCCATTTCTAGCTCAATAGCTTCTAAATCTTCCTGCGTCAGGGTGCGCAGCTCTGAATTATTTTACTGTAGTCTAATCTCTTGTTATGCCAGCTGCTTTTGTTGATCTGTAATGTATTCATTTATCCAGTAGGCTCTACTCTAGAGAAGCACTTAATTTTAAGAGTTCAGGGTAGACTTGGTGTGAAAAAAATGTAATTAACTCAAAGCTAAGCACTTGCCTAAATGCTTTACTGGATTTGAGGCTTAGGAAAAAGATGAAAAGATTGCTCTAATTATGTTTAATTTGTTTTAGAGCAGCTTTATTCTAATAGCCTTATCACCAGACCAGTTCTGATTATGGATATTTGGTGTAGAAGATTTTTCACATCTTGTCAGACTTTTCATAGAATCATAGCTCTCTTGTTTTTTTTTGAACTGCAATCTTCAGCGTGGCTTGCATAAGAAAATGTATCACTGCCTCTTAGGAAAGTGACTTCAGGGAAACCGTATCTTAAAAAATTGCATGTTGAAGGCAATGAAAAACTCGTGTCACCAGTTCATTTGATTTTCACGTGCGCAGAGTGCAAAATATTTATACAAGTCCAGACTGCAGTATCATAAGGAATAAAGGTGCCAGTAAGAACAGCTTGACCAAAAAAATGAGGGAAACAGATAAAGTAAATTACATTAGTTAAATTTGGCTCTGCTATTAATTTGGGCTGAGCAATTGTTAAAACTATTAGGAAAAAAAAAAGGAGGATGTAAACCACTGAAAATAAAACCTGAAGAATTTCCTAGCTCTTACCTGCTGGTGTTTGCCTTCTTCCATTCCTACAAAATGTGTGTCCTCACTCTCACAGATTGAGGGGGGATTTTTAGGATTTAGTTTAACTCATGGTCACTGAAAAACTGCCCTAAATCTAAAGTTGCAAGAATTGCTGCTACTGTTTCCTCAAGATAGAACTTAGCTGATTGGGGTTTTGCTTTTCCCACTGCTGCATGTCCAGGGCATGAGGCACTACTGAGACCAGAAAGCCACATAGCTCCAGGTGATTTCAAAGAAAGGGAAATTTGTTGAGTTTCCCTTGAATATCCTTCCTCCTCTGCAGTGTTTAGCTTGGATGCCTTGTCATTTCTGAAGGCACAGCAAGCTCATCATGGAATTCCCACTGTGCAGCTTCCTGTGTGTTATTTTTCAGAGGCAAGGCTATACTGTGGTTTTCTTCCCCCCCTTGTTCCTTCTTACGTGAACTTTTGGCATCCTGATCAAGGATGGCACTTGAGAAAACGCTTACTTTGATTGCACTGCCTAAATGCAAAGATAGAAATGGGCTTAGACACTCTTGAAAAACTGTAAGTTGAGGCAGATGTTTAGTGCTTTCTAAGATGCAAACCATGTAAGTGCTTTCTCAGAAAGATTATTCATCACAGTTTTTTACATTATATATCATGATAGGGAAAAGGAGGAGAAAAGAAGGAGATAGCCACATAGTGATAGGTTTGTAATAGCTTCTCTGGGCAATAGAGAGTCCCAAGTTTTTGCCTTCCTTCTGTTTTTTAACAAGCTCAGGGCAGACAGTAGTGGGCAGTGAGAAGCTCCCAGCTATTTGCAGCTCTGTCCTGCCTTGCTGTGAAACCTTATCTACTTTGTCTGTTTTTACTTCTGTGTCTATTTACAATACAAAGGCTGACAAGGTTAGGACTGGTTCTTGCTTTGTGTTTGAACCTGCCTGCCGGATCCAGGGGACTTGCTCCCTGCTTGCATCTTAAAATGATTTTGTCATACAAGTAATTGTTAAGAAATTTCTCTCTTGTGACTCAATCATCTGCCTTTTGGGATTTTCAGTGTATTGGGGACTGACTGACCACTCCACCACCAGTATGACACAGTGTGACAGGTCTGTAGATAGTTTCAGGTTCTCTGTGCAGAATAACACTCGTATTTTCAGTGATGGTTCAGGTGCTGGAGACTTGATCTTGTCCGCCTTGTGGACACTGTTAAAAGGTCTCAGAAGTGTCTCAAATGAAAAATTCAGACAGAAGACTGCAGTTCCAGGACAGCATTGGAAATGATGGCTTTATACAGCTGTTATCCCCATGGGTTTTCTTCTGCCTTTCCAAGGCATATCAGTCAGGGTTTACACTGGTTTTGGTAGTACATGAAAACGCAAGTGGACTGAGGGATGTCAGTCTTAACTTGCACATCCTGTGAGTTATGTCCTCAGCTGTGAAGCTGTATGCATAAAACTCTCTGCCTGACATCAGTTTTCTTTTTGTCTTTTGCAGCACTTTTACAGGCAGTCATATCTGGTGATCTACTGAAGGTAGGTGCAGAGCACTGAGTGCCCACTTGTTCAGTTTTTTTGCCGGTCAGATATACTGTAAATTTTATTACACCTCCACTCAAAACATAAATAGGCTGCTTTAGGGACTTCTGGCAAGTGCCATTTTACAGCCTTTCCAGGAAACCCTGAATACTAAGGGAACACATCATTCAGGTGATGTGTGAATAGGATCTGGTGTTAGACAGCGCCTTTTTACCCAGGATTCAGAGCCCACTGCATGAAGCAATGTGCCAGTTACTAACAGGGAAATTACTGTATTGGCAGCGTTGAACAGCAGGGTAGTTCTGACACAGCCTCACACAGGAAAGGATATTTTACACCGGTGAGGTTGGTGGCTAAGCCCCCAAATGCTAGCTCACTCAAAGTCTACCTAGGCAACCACCAGACCAGGTAGAACAAGCCTCAGCTAGTTGTTTTATTACCTGATGGTTGTCTCAAAACATGTAGTGCCTGGCTAGTTTGGGAGGCAAAACTACTCATGCAAAATTTTTTGTGCCAATGACTGAAGTCCCACGTCAGATAACTACTCAGGCTGTGTGTCTCCATAGCCAAGTCAGGATCTGAAAACATGCCCTTGAATTAGGATGAGGACTGTGATTAATGATCGCAATTTTATCTGTGAGAAGCCAGCTTGGAGCCATTTGTAAAAATGACAGTGCAGTAGGCCATCTTTTTGCCTACAGGTGCCCCCTCTATACCACTGTTTCAGCACTTGTGGCTGCAGCATCCAGGGAGCAGTCCTTCAAACAGTCATAAAAATATTGTCTCCTTTACACTTCTTGAAAACCTTTTGCCTGAGCTGGCTTTGATGGGGAAACTCCTTGCCCATCTTCAGATCTACCGCATCATAAATGAGTCCTCACTGTAGCAATTGTCTCCTTTTTCTGAGTGATCTGCACTGCAAAACCCACCCTCCTGCCCCAAATCTTGCAGGATTTCTGAGACCTGCCTGGTTGCTGTTCCACTCTCATTCTTATCCCAGTTAGTGCTTCCTCCATGGCCCGTGGGAAGGCGGGTCCATGACAGTCACCTCATCTCCTTGTGGAATTTTGAGTTGGAGTTTTCTGATTTAGTCAGAAAATCCTTGACTCCTGTACTGAGGAAAAATTTGAGTCTTCAGCAAAGAAGGCAAAATTTTCTATCAAGTAAATATACTTTAATATATCCCAACAGTATTGCCAGATGTGGCTTACAAGCATCCCTAGCGAGCAATAAATCATCACAAGTAGAGTAGCAAGATCTCATTGTTTAGGAAACACAGACTGTTCTCCTTAACCCATATAATTGTCAATACTTCTGGTTTCAGATGTTTTCTATCAGAGCCTAAAAGATGGCTTTAAATTAACGTTTTATTTTATTTTATTTTGGTACTCACTTACAATGAGAATCAGTAAAGACCTTACTGACATATTTGTTTTTCTACTCCTCCCATCTTATCCTTCCATATGTTTTTTTCTTCCGTCTTTGTTTTCCTTCCAGTTCATAGAATGTTGTAAAAAAGGAGCCAATTTGTTAATCCAAGGACCTGATCACTGCTCCTTGTTGCACCATGCTGCCAAGACTGGGAACGGCGAGATTGTGAAATACATCCTGGAGCATGGTGAGTCTCAGTGGGCAAACCCACAGAGAGCTGGACTTCAGCCAAGTGTCAGTCAGACAAAACCACACTGGGCTGCTGGAAGTGGCCTCACTCATCTGTGGTGTCCCTCAGTGCAATGTCACCTGCAGCATGTGTGAGCAGGAGGCTGGGAAAGGGGTAGCAACGAGTGATAGCTCCAGATAAAATGTGAAAAGAAGAATTAGAATGGCTTTTGAGGAGGGATGATGTTTTCACGTTTGCATCAGCTGGGGGGCTGTGAAGAAGCAGTGTGAAGCTCTAGCTAAAACCTCTGGCAAAGGAATGCTCTGAACTGTTTTTCAATTAGAGCATATGTTGTAGAAAGCATCAAATCTCTATTAAAACATTTACAGCGACAAAGAGCCCATACAACCACTGTTATTATTTCAGCAGTTAGTAACACACTGGTCAAGAATCTGCTTACTTTTTCCTGGATGAATTCACCTAGCCTCCATTCCAACCTTTGAAGATTGTCTGTTAGATTCAAGACCATCCAATAGCAAAAGCTTATGATCTCCATTTTGTATGTATAGACTGCGATTGCCCTTTTTTCCTTTTCACTCTTCTTATCTTTGTCAGTAGCAGAGATTTCAGGCTATGCAGCAATTTTTTTCTGTCTGAGGCAGTCACATTTAGGAGCTTCTGCCCGTTGAACCACTGTAACCTTGTTCCCTCACTGCTGGAGAGTGGCACAGTAAAACAGTCACTGCTCTGCACATAGATCTGAAGTCACAGTTATCAGCCTCCTTCACTGTAGGAAAAGTTTTCTAGTTGTAATTCTTCTCTGACCCCACTTCAAAATATTAATGGCTATTTTGGCTTCTGAATGTCAAAATCAGCTACATTATTTCTGCAGCAGTGTTAGTGTGAACACAGAGACTGCCCCTGGCAATTAGAGTAAGTGTTAGCTAATTCTCCAAGGTATTGCACAAATTGTACAGAGAGAAGAAAAAAGCAAAACTCCTAAGAAAGGAAGAAGGAACAATGCATCTCTTGACTCCTAAGTTAGGTGTTAACATATAGGTATCTATAGGTCCAAGTTCCTGTACTGTCAGCAGCAGTCTGTGACTTAGTTCATTTGCTCTGGTATGACGGAGGCACTTTTGGTGGCAGATGGAAGTGAGGAGGGCATCCTTAATAGCAGCAGGCTTCTAGTATGACTATCTCAAAGGACATCTTAGTCAAGGTAATCATTGGAACCCAGAAAGTGATTCAGGCATTACCTGTGCACTTTATTCATTTAGATAAACATAAATGTCTAATATCATTTGCCCTTGGATATCCAGGACATTTGCTTGGGTCTACAAGAGAACATACAAGGCCCAGAGGAGGCCTTACCTGCACTGGCAGCCAAAACCCAAGCAAGCATCTCTGTCATTCCAAACGCATCCCAAGGCTTGCCCATGGGTATATCAAATTGCACAAAATATCTGTGTGTGGATAACTGAACTATGTCCCAAAAATCTGACTGAGAGGGGCTGAATTGTTCTTTTACTCCTTTACGTATAGATACCTACGCGTGGATAGGTCAGTGCAATTGGCCTTCTATCCAAATAATAGCTGGTTTTCTCACCAGTTCTAGCAAACCTTACCAGTGCTAACCTCCTGTTTGACTGCTCTGGATTATCTCACTAGTCACAGTGCACATATGTGCCACTGAATTCTGTAGACAGGCATAATTTTGCTATATTTTCTTACTGCCCCTGGTCTCTTTTCACACTGCACATGACCTGTGCCAATTCACTGCCATAGATGCTTATCTAGGAAACTGATTAGACATATATACTTTAACTTAGTCACAGTCTGACCCAGTTACTTTTCTTTTGGTGAAGGTTTAAAGGGAGATAATTTAAATCAATAAGAATGTAAGCAGAGAATCCATGGGAATTTTTGAAGTAAATAGAGAAATATGAGGGATTACGGACTGTTAGACAAAGACAAATCAGAAGGCTGAGCAAATGTCAGCTCAGTTGCTCTCTCCCTTTATCCCCAAAAGCAGGAAGCTTTTGCAGCTTTCCAGACATATGTCCTCTGGGCTTCTCCAAATGCACTGTTTGTTTAACATTCTCTGGGGATCAGGGAGTGCATGGGACAATGCACAATCTAATAGAGGCCTCCTCTCTTCTCCCACCAAGCAATTAATGAAACTCATTTCCACTCTGGGCATTTCTCAGCCACAAATGAGCTCTCTTGCTGAATCATCATCATTGTAATGTCCTTGTTTTCCTTTGCATTCTCTGACATTTGGTATCTTCTCAGCATTAATCACTGTATATGACTTGATCCCATGCTACAAATATCTAAGGGTCTCCCCATAGTGGAGCTTCTTGTTTCTGCTGATATCAACCCATAAAAATTTCATAAAAATTAGTCTTACTTCTGTTCTGGCAATTACCTCTGCCCAGTCACACTTCCTCTGGATTTTGACTGCTTCCCACACATGGCTGAGGATAGTGAATGATAATAGGAATTCCACAGTAAAATACCCTCAAGTACATAGCACAGAAAATCTATTATTAACAACACAGGGAAAAATCTTCTGAATATCTCTAAAAAACAACAGCAACAAAAGAAGACAAAACCCACTGCTCCAGAAACTTTAAATGTCTAGTTTGAAGAACAGGGGGGTGAATCCAACACAATACAGGAGTGGCACCCATAGAACCAGAATTACAAAGGAAGGAAAATGGTGTAGTTGTGCTACAGCTATCCTTTGTGGAGATGGCTTTCTGCAAGCATGCAGGGAACATTTATATGAAAGGTTATTCTGTGATCATGATCAGAAGAATTTCATATATTAAGAGGAGGAAAATAACCTATCTAAAATTAGAAATAGGAGAGATGAGTCACACAGGGGGACAAACTCCTGTGCAGTACTGCCAGATAATTCGCAGTGGCCCAGTACAAGCCTGGAATAGCAGCTGAAGCATCAATGTAGTAGGTGTCAGGAAAACAGCTGCTTGCTGCTGCAGGAAGAGTTGTGCTGGCTGCTGCTCCAGCAAAACAGTTTTTCTCTGTCCCCTGTACAGGAAGGGCACACATATATATATACACAGACCTATCACTCATTCAAGATTACCTGCCTGAATCAGGAATCATTTGCTCTCAGTAGAAAGGTCAGCTTTAAAAGCTTGCCTGTAGTTGAGGTAAGAAATGCTTAGGTAGTAACTGAGGGCCAAACTCAGTAGGTATCAGAACCACAGCTTTTTAATACTGCAGTCAGCAACTGCATCACATCCTAATGCATGTACATTAGAGAAGAGTTAAATGCCTACTTGCTTAACACAAGCAGAATTAAGGAAGGCTTAAGAAGCTCCATTAGGAAAAGGGCCTCCTAAATCATCTGTATGTGGTATCAAACTTGGATTGGAGTCTTTATCTGGAAGCTGTGAAAAATTTATAGTTTACAAAAATTATACAAATAATTCCATTTACTTTGTCCTTGTCTTCTCTAGACATTCAAAAAAATGAGCAAGAATTTTATAGTTTGCCTATGGTATTTTGATTTTAAACAGAAGTGAGGAAAGATGTTTACAGTTGCATTAGGAGGTTGTGGTGGGAACTTCTGATGCAACAGACAGTGTGCAGGGCATCCCATCCTAAACATTTCTGTGTCCTCAAACTTCAATGTCCTTGCTTCATTAGAAAGTGTCCCCTGATTTAAAAAAAAATAAAAAATAAGATGATTTCATTAATCAGAGGCCGGCAAAGTCCAGAGTCAAGAGCCATCAGTGAAGCTGAATTTGCATCCTGACCAGATTCAAAAGTTGCTTGGAAGGTTTTGGGAAAGCAAATTTTGCTGTGACAGAGATGTGTGTCGGGTACAAAGTTTGAATAGTCATCAGAAAGCAGCACTGAATGAGAGTGAGCTTGTATGATACTTGTTTGTATATCTAGATTTGTGGAATGTTTTAGAGTAGTGGTCATTTGTGAGAGGCCTGAGCAGAGAACAGTTTAGCTTTTCTAGAAGGCACAAGGTATAACATAGTCTATTTTAATTTCAAGTTTACCAAATTTTAGGGCAACATGCTGATGGACATGTAGGAAGGAATGCTCCCATAACCTGACTAGCCTCTACATTACTGTGGAAATTCTGAGCTAAAAGACACTAGCAGAAAAAAACACTGTTAGTTTTCACATCAGGTAAAAAAGAAGAGTATGGAGTTGAGGAAAGGCTAGAAATAGTTCTGAATTTCCAGTTTACGGTTATTTTTAAAATATTTCTACTTTGAAGGTAAGAATTCACATCCAGTTTTCTCCCCCAGATAATAACCTCAATTACATCATTCAACAAAGAGGGTATTGACAGATAAACATCCAGAAATGTTGATAATGTCTGACATTACTGCTTAGAGTAAATGCCCTTCTTCTCTGGCCCTGTGAAGGACTGACAGGGCATGGGACTGGCAGGGGTTAATATCTGTGGGTCTCCTGTGGGTAGCTGTAACCACATCCATTGGAGACAGCTATGCTGTGAGCTCAGAGGCCTCTCAAGAATGTGTGGTGCTGTATATTTTGGAAATGCCTCTGAAATATGGTCACTTAAAGTCTTTTTTTTGTTGTTGTAGTGAGCTCAGCGAAGGAGCAGCTGCTTTTGAGCATCTCCTTGCCTTCCCTCCTCCCACACCCTGCTCAGACCGCTTTGCCTCCTGAGAAATGGGAGAAGGGCTTTGGTGGAGCAAAAGAGGGCAAAAGGAGAGAAGGAAAAAAGTTAATAATTCTACACAGACAGTCTATGGGTGATGAGGAAAGAGAGCGATCTCAGCTGGGCTTCCCCTAAATGCGTCATGCTTTTCAGCTCTTTTCATGCGAACTGCTCCCCCCACCCTGTCCCCATCCTGCCATTCTTCAGCCCCCTAGTCTCTTTTTCCCTTTCTCTCTCTTTTTTTTTTCCTCCCTCCACCTCTCCACACATTTCTATCTTTTGTTTTTATTTTGTCCCCTGCTGTTTTCCTTGATAGAAATCTCACTCATGCATTTCCCTTCCGGATTTCTATTGGGTTATTTTGTCCTCTTTCTCTCTGTGCCTTGGTCCCCTTTTCTTTCTCTGCCTCTTGTCCCAGAGTAAAACAGCCGCCTCCCCGCTGGGTCAGGATGACAGTGCCTTTAGCTTTCCCAGTGCCAGCCCTTCCCACATCTGTGCAGCTTTTGTCCCCGGGCAGAGGGGGATTTGGAATGGTCGGTTGGCAGCGCCAGGGAGACTGATATAAAAATGAGGTCCAAAAAAGAGGGGAAAGGGAATTAGGAGGAGAGCGTGAGATGGTTTAAGAGAAGCACAAGTGAAATAAAATAAAGAAGTAAAGAGCACAGCTCAGGCTGTGAGTTGGGACATTCCAGCTTCAGAGATAGGCCGGAGAGAATGAAGTTAAAGAATCCTGGTACCACGTTGTGCAGCTAACTATTAACCCCAGTATTTGGCCCTCATGTATGACTCAGATGGAGTCAGAGCTCTCCCATGAGATGCTAATTTGGGACAGTATCCAGGAGAGCACCCTTCTCACTTAGGCAGGGTGTACTTGTCACCTCCCCAGGTCTGTACTAACCGTCCTCAGCACTGAGCTCCTCTGTCCTAGCCCTGACATTTCTTCCTGCTTCACACAACATTTTATTTACCCTTGGCTACACTCCAGACCCACTTTTCCCCAGCTTTCTTCTCCCTCTCTGGCCATATTCTTCTAATTACTCTGTTTTACTATCTTTACTTACCTTTTAACAGCTTCTTCCGCTCACCTGGGCAAGTACCTCTATTTGCCATAAAGCCAGACCTGTCACCCTGCTCCACCTCGGCAATACAGCCTCCTTGCTCCAACCATGAGCAGAAATAACAGGTGGCAGTGTCTTCTCTAACACACTGCAAGCCATTCCTGCTTACCTACCACTGGGATGTGGCATTGCAGGAAGCTATGGGGAATTATCATTATTTTTGAGAGAACACAATTTTCTCCTAGGAAATGTAAAGGACTCTTTTTCTTCATATGTATTTCTTTAATTGTCTTTTTATTTCTCAGGCATTATATTTTTTCCTCTGGACAAGAGGCTTTGCTTATCCTCCTTTATCCCCCTTTGTGATCCTGGGAACTCAGGGGTAGTGACTGATTCTTCTTTTTGATAGGCAGGAGTGAACACACAACTACCAAGTGTAGAGATGAGAATGTTTGGTGGTAGAGTCAGGGTGCATTAAATAATTGACAGTGGCTAATGAGTTTGGAGATCTGACAGTCATGACAAGTCATGACAAGTATGCAGCGGTACACAATGCCCTGTGCACTGAGGACTAAGCACCACCCTTTCTCGTGATGAAGGAGCTGCCTGCAGCTCCAGGAGCCCCAGTGACACTCCATGTGTGCATTGTAAAAGCAGTGAGGTAAAGACAGGCTGCTCTGATCTGTTTTGACACACACTCAGAGTGAAAGGAGTGTAGAGAGGTTGTGTGCAGGCTTTTGTAAGCAAGTAGTGTGAAATTCCTCAGTTTCAGGTGAGATTTGCTCTAAGCTCTTGAGGACTCTTGAATTTCAAAGTCACAGTGTGCTGGAGAGAAATATTCATGCGCAGGAAGGAAAAGTCTTGTAAAGTTTCCCTGTTCCCCTTGCTAACTGCCCTATCCCACCTAACACTACACTCAGAGCAGTGAAGAGAAGAATAATATGACAAACTGCAAAGGAAAAGTTTTTTGTTTTTTTGTTTCAAATGATATCCAGATCCTTGACTTTCCATATCACTGTTATTCAGCAATGGAATTTGCTGCTATAAATATCTATCTCTAGTGAATATCAAGGACAAAAGGACATTGACATTAATGCATTATTTTTTTACCCACTTAACAGAAATCTTTTCAGTTTTTCTTAATCTTACTTTCCTGATCATTGCTAACCAGTAGAGTACAGGATTTGCATATCAATATAAAGACCGCTGGGAATATTTCACCCTGATCTACATTTTGTATAATGCTATTAAATGGAGCAGCACAGGGATGTCATTCAGGATGGAATTTGGCTAATTTCAACTTCCTAATGACATTTTCCCTCTAATACCAACAATAGATTTTAACTTGCAATATATCAGGGCTTCCAGCATATCAGCATTTTCAATGTACTGTACTTATGTGAACCACTTAATTGAGCAAGGTGAAGAGTGAGAAAATAAACTCCATGAATATTCATTCCCAGTATAATTTAGAGGCTGCTACTCCCTGTTGCTGACACTCCAGCAGTGACTGTGCATTCAGAATTTTATTAGTGCAAGGGCTCACACAAGCAAATATTACATTGAAGTTTGATATATTTGTGCAGGTTGAACTTTCACTTGGCTTCTTTTATATATTTTTACTGGGAGTCTTCTCCTGGTAGATATATTCTTTAGTCATGCAGACAAATGTTATATGACATACCTGACTATCTTTTGTAGGTCCATCTGAATTACTGGACATGACAGACAGTGAAACGTAAGTACAACCTACTCTGGCCTTCACATTATGTGTGTTAAACTAGCAGACTCTTGGGTTTCACGTGCAAACTGTTAAATTGGAAAAAGCTTGTAAAATGGAACAGCTCTTCAAAACAAACAAACAGAAGGCCCCCTAAAAACCACACATCAACCACCTCATATGTGGCTTTCTTGCCCAAAATAAACATTTATTGGATTCATAGAGGACTTTCTCCCTATTGCTTCCCATGCTTCCTTAATCTTTCTAGAGGAATAGAAGCCCTGCCTTGTGTTTTGATGTTTTTGGCCTCCAGCTACTAAGGGACTAAGCTGAAGAGTAAATTCCAAAAGTCAGGAAATTACTTTTCTTGCTCCACACCTTTTTTTTTCAGCCCCTTCTTAATTCATCCAGGGTGCTCTGCCTTAGCTCTCCCAAGTGGCCAGGACTTGTGCAGCTGAAAGTTTCCATCGAGTAGTTCAAACATCAATCAACTCTCTTCTTGTATAAAAAAAAAAACTACCCAGCCCAAACAAATTACTTGCCTTTCCAATTCCCGATTTTTTTTACAGTTTGTATAATCAAAGTTTCACACAAGTATATAAGGGAAGCATGAATAATCCTGGAAAATATGTGTAATACATGTGAAACAAAAGCAGTCTTTCTCATAGGGATCAAGCATGCCATTTCTCATCCCACAGTGCCTCCTCTGCTAACAGGGAACACCTTTTGCACAAGGTGCATGAGTGAGGTCCAGAGGTGATGGGGACTGGATGGACTTCCTGGTTCTTCTCATCCAGGAGTGTAACACAACTACACAAAGTGTCAGTGAGCATAGCTATGAGGGCTTCCCTTTTCAGAGCTTCCTCTACCTCTTGGAAAGGGAAGGTTCAAGCTGTAACTGGCAGGATGAATTTGTCTTTTGGCCCTCATGAGGAAATAGGATATTATCCTATTCTGATACTAGCTCTTATGCAACAGGAGCATATTTATTACAAGGTTGCCTCTTAATATTTGAACTTCCCCTGTCATGGATGGGGGCTGAGATTCCTTTGTGCACTCTGTGTAGGTAGGTGCAAGGTTTGTCCTGCTACATGTATTTCTTGTCATTTGTTATTTTGCAGCCCTACATGTTGGATACTGGTATTAAGGATTCCCTTCCGACCCACTCAAAGCACACTTTCCTCTTCTTCCTAGGCAAATATAGGTAGATTTCTTTACTTTCAGTAAAGAGTAAGTCCGTTTCAGTCAGTTTCAGAATCCTGTCAGACTTCGCTCCAGTCTGAGTGAGAAGCTTTGCAACAAATGTGCTCCCATGATACAGTCTTCTCTTCTGAAAAGACTTCTGAAAAAAGAGGACTTCATCTTCCCCACTAGTTCAGCAGTCAAGGGGTGGAACACACATGAGAGTTCTTGCTCTCATACGTCCAAGAGAGCAGGGTATCAGAACCAGGGCAGCAAGTGCACCAGTCATAGCTTTGGTGGGTAGGATTTTTCTAGGATGACTCCAAAATGAGGCTAAGAAAAGAAGTTGCAGGAAGAAACAAACCCTGTTGCTTTTTTGCCCGCTGTGAAATAAGAAGGTGGCTAGCTTGCCTTTTCAGCAGTTAACGGAGCTGGTGGTTGGATGGGAATGTGACATTCAGTCCTCTGAATACGTAAAATCTGTGCATGTTTCTTTCCCATCCCTCAGAAGTTCTTCGTCTGCTATTTGTGCATTGCAGGCTTTCCTGCTGAGTCAAAGGATGTAGATGCTAAGGGAGAGAGTGCACAAGTCTACCTCTGCCAGCAAGAGGGAACCTTGCAGAAATGCAGCATTCTTCTGTGTCTATCCTCTGCACCTCATGCTTTGTAAATGTACATTGGTGCGATGTGTCTCACTGCTGGTTTCTGTGCTTTGGTCTAGGGGTGAGACAGCATTACATAAGGCAGCCTGCCAGCGCCACCGCGCCGTCTGCCAGCTCCTGGTGGATGCGGGAGCCTCTCTGAGAAAGACAGACTCCAAGGTAACGCAGCTCCAGCAACCACTGCAAACTCCTGCAGCTGAGCGAGACCGAGCAGCATCCATCCGTGCTGGCTGCATGACTGAGGCTTCCTTGTGTGTGCCGAGGGCAGCTCCTTTTAAGCAAGATATTTTTGTAGAGAAAAAACTGTATTGATTTAAACAAGTACAAGAGACTTCAACAACATGGGTAATTGTCACCACAGTGAGAGCCTGGCCTCAAACTACTCGGTGCACTGGGTGTGAATGAGACATCTCCATGGCACAGCAGCATCCTCCTCCTGTGTGGCCAAAAGAGAGGCCTTTGGGCAAGGACCACCTGCAGGAGCCTTGGTTTCTGATTGCACAGCATCTGTGAGGCCTGAATATTGTAGCTGACTTACTTTGTGAGGATGGCTAACTGTTTTCTTTTGGCCTGCCTTGCCCCTATGCTCACTGATGTGACATTAACCGTAACATTCTTTTGGTGTAAGCTTGACTGAGAAAGAAATATGGGGAAAATTAAATCCAGGGAATATTCTGTCATTAAAACAATCTGACTGCTTAGGAACAGCAGCTGCCTCTCTGGAGTTTCTGAGCACAAGCACCCCGTGGTCAGCAGCTGAGAGTGAGTTGGTTCTCTGGACTCCAGAGTCAGAAGCAACTTGGCTGCAGCCAATCCCTAACTTCTTGGGCTCTATGCGGTAGCCTATAATGGGAAGAGAGATCATCTATGATTCTATGATCTTTTGTTCAGATGACAGAATTGTACATTGCAAAAAGCTTTCTGAAACAGATGAAACCCAGACAAGTGGTTTCTGACTTATCTTCTGTCTAGAAATCATCTGTTCTAAATTGGTTAGCACAAGAATTTCTCTTCATGTTTCTTATTACAGGGTAAGACTCCTCGTGACAGGGCTCAGCAAGCTGGTGATCCAGATCTGGCCTCCTACCTGGAGAGTCGACAAAACTATCAAATGGTTTCCCACGAGGATCTAGAGACAGCAGTCTGATGTCTGAAAATGTCCAAGAGGATCCCTGGAAATCTCAAGACTGCACCTGAGGCACTCGGGCATCATGTGAGGAAGAAACTGATGGAATCCACGTGTCTCTCACTCTCCAGGAAAATACCTGAGGACATGCCATCAGTTTCTAAGGGCTACTGAGTCTTGTCGTGGAACGGTTACGTTCCATAAGTTGGCCCATGACGGATGAGGTGGGACGCTCAAAGGTCTGTGGAATCCATAGGCCACAAAAATTTACCTTTATTGCTTCCAGCAAGTAGCATGAACTTCTCCCATGATCATCTGTACAATTTATTAAAAAAAAAAAAAAAAGAAAGAGTAAAGAGGGTGTGGGGGAACAAAATCCAAACTAAGTGGTACATTAAGCCACCCAACCAGGCTCTCCTCCATCCTTACAGTTTCCTGCATTGCTTTTATTCTCCTGTTCCCCTCACTTCTCATCAGTTAAATATTACCTGTTATCTCTGTGTTGTCTTCACAAATGGTCAGGTAGTAGCAAAATATTTGAGGAGCTCTGGATGCCCTTAAGAAATATCCAGTGTTTTTACCAGCTACGTTCCCTCCCTTGCCATCCTCTTCGGAAGCTGTGTTGTCAGTACTCAGCCACCACATAGTTTCCTTGCTTTCGGAGAGGACACTGCTTATTGCCTTGTTTCCCAGGCTGTGGGGCGCTGTCAGATTTGCAGCAGTGACAAAACCCAGCCTCACAGTTGCTGGTCATACGGTTCTGGTATCCTCATGAGACGGGCACTTGTACGGAAAGGAGTTATATGGGCTATACCATGCTGAATGGCAGAGCAGAAAGTCACCAGGAAGGTTTTTCATATCACTTTTGTGCATGTAATGGCCAACTCAGTTCTTCTCAGGTTTCAGGACTGCCTAGAAATTGATAGCTGCTCTTCACTTCTGAAAAGATAGGTTTGACACTGGGGAGAGATTTGTGCAAGACTGAGGGAATTCTGATGGACTGGCTGATAGATCTAGTCCCTGTTGCAGCACAGCCAGAGGGAGGAAGGAGACCTGAAACATCAGCAGCCAGCCTGGGCTTGCTGCTGCCAACAAACAAATGGGCATTGGCCTGGTTGCATTGGGAATGAGAAAACCTTTTTTGACTGAACCTGTAAACTATCTGATTTTTCAAGGGAACAAAATTTTGGGGAGTCTGTCCCTGGAGAAGGACAAGCAGCAGCTCTTTGCCTTGTTACCCACATTAGGTTTGAAATGTAAAGCTTAGCTGCTGTAAAGGCCAGCTGTGTCTTCTGTACTCCTCTGTTCTCTGTCTTATAACCATAAAAGAAGAGAAAGCAAACAAATACACAGGCATAAAAAAATTGTTTCACCTTTAGGTTTCCAATTGCTACAGGTAGCTGACAAAATAGCAGAGCTTCCACTTCTACTTTGTCAGACCAGTGCTCATGAAGATGCTCATGGCTGACTTTTTGGCATAGCTCTTGCAATACATTTTTGAATTTTGCTTTGTTGTTTGATTTGAAAGATCCACCAGTGATTGTTTTCACATGCCTTGCTAAGGGTAGCTCTCTGATAGATGGTGATCATTGGGGTTATATACACTTGGAAACCATGAAAATAACTCAGGTCATTATCCAGATAAGTTTTCCTCTTTGGTAGAAGTGGAGTAAATCAAATGAATGCAATTTTTGTTTTCTTTTTAACCATGAGTGATTGTTGTGGTAGGGAGGGGGGAGCTGAAAAATATATTTTAATTTTTTTTTTTCCTCTTTTCAAAAGTTCATTTGATATGGGCAAAATATTTCTTTAGTATTTCTTCCTCTGGAAGGAAACTATATATATTTGTAAACTATAGATCAATGATGACATGAAATGTATTTTGTCTTATTTTGTCTTTACCTTTCTCATTTAAAAAATAAAATATGAAAGCCAAATTACTTCCCTTGATAATTATTCAGGGGCTTGTGAAGAAAATAAGTATGTGTATATATCTTAGAACAGAATTTGGCAACTGTTAAAATAAAAAAAAAATCAGAATATAGTTTTGGTGTATGTGATATTTCCACAAGGAAAGATCCTCACACTGCGGTTTCATAGCAGGCCTTGCATCATTTCCAGCTGTGAGAAGAGACACTACTGTAATATTCCTATACATTTGATGAAAATAAGAATTATGTTACCATCACTTTAATCTTTTGCTTTGCTTTACTGATCTGAGAAATGGAGGAAGTTTCAATTGCACAGGAGCTTGGCCCTGTCCTGTGCTGAAGCCAAGCGGAGTATGGTCACTGAGCCTGTGACAGCTCCCTGGTCCTTTAGTCCCATGAAACAGTAAAGGCTTGTTTTAATCACAGGTAGCCTCCAGATGTGGATTATGATGAGGGAGCTGCTTTTGATCCTTCTGACCCCAGTTGTCCTCCCCTTGTCAGCTCATCCCTGGCACACAGGAGGTGTCTGCAGCTGTGGCTGGCTCCGGAGCAGCTTGTCAGGATGGGCAGATTTCCTGAGCAATTTTGTGCCATTTGGACTGCTCAGAGGAACTCAGAGCACACAAGAGAGCATGGCTTGCCTTTTTCACCGAAAGGTGGAGTAGGATGATATGATCAGAGTGAGCCGATTGTGCCTCTGGAAAGCTGCCCGTGCAGTGTGCTCAGTAGGAGACAGCTACTGTAGGATAAAAATAGCCCCCAGCACTGGATGTAGGACAGGAAGTGGCTGGATGTTGTGCCTTTAACCTTCAAGGTGTCCCAAAGCACTGCATGTGTGATGCACTAGATACTGGTGATGTTTTGTATCTGCAGGTAACAGAGCACATCTATTGTTTTCTACAATGGCTCATGTGTGGCAAGGAATATCAGAAGTTGGTTCACTGAGGGCAGTTCGGGACCAGGATGCTGCAGGACTATTTCTTATCCTTTTCAAGCGTGATGGGATTTCCAGAAGCAGGCAGACTCTGCAGCAGCTAAAGGTGACACATATGCACTGACTCTCTGGAGCACTTGGGTCTAGATTAGTACAGTTAAACTGCACCTGTGCTGGGCAGGGCCCAAATTCCAGTGTGCAGCTGGGAGTCCACTTAAATTATATGTAAATCATTTCCATTTACTAAAAGCATCTGTTCAGTGGCTGTGTCTGTTAATGTGTGTATAATACTATATACATGTATATTTATAAATATCAATATGCATGTATATAGGTGCACACGTGCAAACACACTTGAAATTGTGCCATTTGAATGACAAAGTCTCTAGGGATGCTCAGCTATTGAGATTGCTGGACTGACAGAATGTCATTTTCCATTTAAATTTGTTATTAAAGGGAACTTTTTCAGTAGAACTGAGGAGCTTCTGAATTGTTCCATTGTACTGATTTTACTATCTCATTTTGGAGTTACATGGAGGGAAAGAAAATATTTATAATGTTGACAAAATAAACTTAATTTTGTAATTTACTAGCATCAGTTACTCTTATTATTTCATGTTTCAATGCTAGAGGTATCTTTTCTGTTATTCAAGGCATGATGATGTCATACATTTTTCTTTATTATAGCATAGAATGGCAATGGACAGGGACACCTTGCACTCGACCAGTCTGCTCAGAACTCCATCTAAGCTGATCTTGAATGCTTCCAGGGATGGGTCATCCCCAGCTTCTCTGGGCATCCCACAATACTGTGAGATGTGAGGATGAGTTTTTGCATGTGTAACACAGGGATTCAAGGCAAATTTTGCCGGTTACAAAACAGATATCAGACTTCAGTGGCTCTTTCTCCATTTCATGTGTGGCTTGCTTGTCCATGTTTTAGCACTTTAGGAATGTCTGTAGGTGTTTTTACTGAGACCTGTCACTCTTGCTTTTCCCCAGCAGCTGTAGAATTTCTCAGTCTCAACTCATGGTGCTGTAGCCTGGATTCAGTCTACATCAGATGTCCCCTGCTCCAAGAGCACTGTCATACAGGAGAACCATAGACAAAGAAAATAGCACAAAGTTTTGTTGCCAGTGATTTTCCCAGGTGTATTTGCTGAGCTGGTACTGTTGTGTAAGAATAGATGGGGCAAATAGTTTTTCTGGTGGTGTGGTTGTGGGACATATGTTTCAGTAATATTTCATGACTCCTTTGGCTCATTTTTGTCTTGCCTGTTACAGTGAAACATATGGTAGTGAAAGTTTCTAACACAAATTCATCTAGAAGGTGGCTGTTTTCCTTTCAGCCATCCCAGATGCCTTCTGTGGGACATGCTTATGTGTTGACCTTTCCAGGATGACAAAAAACATGTTGACATGATCTGTCTCTGGAGTATGAAATGGGCAAGATACATCAATAGCCTCAAGCTTTCTGGGAGTTTAATGGTACTCAAGAAGTGTATGGACATGCTGGAAATTTGAATGCCTAAAAAAAAACCCCACAGAAATTATGTCCTTACAATCTATGTACTACAAGAAAAAAACAGGTCCTTGTGCTGATCCATGTAAGGTGTGTCTTTGTCCTTCTCCTCCTTTTTGCTTCTTTTGCACCAAACTAACACCGATAGAGAAGTAATTTTTAAGTCTTGTTTTTAAGCTTGTTAAAAGTAACATTTTGACCTCCATTTTACCTATTCTTTTCCATTCATAAGATATTGTTTCCTCTCTTTATTTTCCTCAGCAAGTCTGAGCCAAAGTGAAACTGCGTTATTAGCTTCCTAATTACTCTAAAGCATCAAATGGGAATATCTTTGGACATTTCAGTAGTCCTGAAAACAGCTTATATTCCTGTGCCTTTTTGGAATCATAGGACACAGTAGTGCTCACTGTAGTACTCACCTTCTCATTTTGCTTTCTTAACAGCTATCTTTCCTAGCAATGGATTGCTACAGCCTTAAATTCCATGATCTGCCTGCCAAAGCTGTTGATTGCAACAGCAACTCAGTAATGTGCTGCAAGTTACTCCAGGTGACCATAGCAAGTGACCACGGCTGCTTTTACTCCAGGTTCTGCCGTGGCACTGGACTTGTCTGGGGCGCCTGCTGAGATCCCCTGCAGGTACCAGAGCTCAGGGTTTCCCCTCCTCGGCGTGTTTCCAGCACTGCTGCCCGTGGCGGTGCCCACAGAGAGTGGTGTTCTCTCATGCCCTGCACATGTGCACTGGAGCAACACCCCCTACCTTGGCCAAGGAATTTCCTGGCCCACGTATGGTGCCATTTGTGCAGCAGGAGAAAATTCCCTCCCTCGAGCCTTGATCACACCAGTAAATTCATTACATTTGACTGCAGTGATTAGGCAGGCTTAGAGCTGAATAACCTTACTGTATTCAGCCATCAGAGTGCATCTTGTCTCCTGCCTTATTTATAAGGTGCCACATTCCAGTCTCAGCTGCAGTTTCTTGTTTCCATGACTGATTAAAAAAACCAAACAAAAAAAAACTAAAAAACCAATCCATCCTCTGCAGTGCACATGTATCTAGTTACCCAGAGAGTGGGGAAGACAGATCCTTTTAAAATCCCTTCATTCTGATGTAGCACATCATGACTTCTAAAATCTGAGCAGAGGGATGCCTTGCAACGAAACCATTTGTTTCAATATTAACACATCTATATTTCAGGAAATAATTTGATGCTAAGCCCTGTTAAAACAGTCAGCTTATGCTCTTAGATCTCCTATGTGTCAGAGATTTGGGGAATCTAAGGAGACAGTAATTCTCTTGACAGGCACATGAAGGTAGGTGAATGCCCAAAACAGCAAAAAATATCTGCTTGCTTCAAGAATTTGTTTCTATTTTTCTGCCCTCATCCACTAGAATTGGAACCCTGATTTGGGAATGCCATTTCAGAGTTCACCAATATTTTAACAGCCTCAGCATTCATATGCAAAGTACATAGAAGCTGTAGCATTTTGAAATGCAAGAAATAAAGCATTATTTCTTTAAGCAAAGTAATACTACATATGTAATGGCTTCATCTCTTGCCAGCCTCCTTTTGCTGGTGAAGTGCCACACCTGGCTCTTCAATTAGTCCCTGTCTCGGAGGCTGCTTGACGTGTAACCCAGCACTCGGTGAAGTGTGCACTGTGGCAATCCAATGTCAAAGTGCTGCTGCAATTACCTAACTTACTAGCACATGAACCACATGCAACTCAGTGTTGTACTTCATTTTAATGAGAAAAATGGCCTTCTGATTCCAGCTACCTTAGTGACCTTCAAGTTCCATTCTTTTCCTCAACTTGTGGTCAAGAAGAGGTAAAATGTAATCTCTGTTCCTGCAGAATCCAAATCCTGTCTAGGAACTGTACAAATCAGTTAGGTTTGTAGCTATGGAGAAGAAGCTCAAGAAGCTCTTGAGTTTGATGCAGCAGACATGAGTGATTTCTACTTGGCTAATTAGGATTTCATAAGCAGTCCCACTTTTCTAGGGCTCCTTTTCCTGTGTGACATTCACATAAAAAATGAAAGAGGAAAAAATTAGAAAAGCAAAGTTAAGCTGGCCCCTGGGAGTGGGGAATTCTACTGAATGGTTTCGAGATAGGGAGTTGCAGTGCGACTTCTTGGATGACACTGTAATGAGCAATTATGTCCCATAATTGGATATATCTAATTGTAATAGTGAGGTGGGTGCTCACTGTGTCCAGTATTTATGTCGTCCAGCTGTCACCCTACAGAGATCACCACACAGTCTGGAGGGGGACACCCTTGTGTTTGCAAAGCTTGAGGCTTTGTGAAGTGAGACGAGAGCCCTAAGGTGTGCAAGGACACCCCTCCCTGTTCATTAGCCATGCTGGAGGTTTTCCCTCCAAAGGAATGGAGGCAATGCCACATCAAAATAAAAAATTACTGTAGGTCAAAAAAAGTGAATAGCTGTCTTTCCTCTCCTGCTCCTTGTTTCAGCCCTTTTCCAGGACCATTTTTTTTCCTTTCATCAGAATGGGAAGTCTGTTGATGTGCCTGTTTAGATAGAAGATGGGTGCAGTTGTGGCTGTCTGTGGTCTTGCTACTGTTGTAATACTCACCTCATCTGCATGGAATAGGGGAAGAGTACATTCATTTCAAAGCTAAGGAAAAAAGTGATCTTGCTTGCAGCTAATGACAGGAAGGAAATAGAACATAATATCATTTAAATTAAATTTTAAATATTCTTCAGTCCTCTTTGCTTTTCCTTCCTTTTCCCTTCCTTTTAGAGTTTCTGTACTGAAGTAATTATTCTTTCATCACCTCTTCTTTCCTTAGTTCATTCTACCTTCATTTTTTGACTGGAAAAGTCAAAATTCTGCTCATGTGCTCACCCTTGGGACACTTCTGCTCGACCAGTCACAGATGGTTGGATCTCCTTTGACCATGTACAGACATGGGTAGGGAATGTTGAAATTGTACTAGGAATGACTTGGATGTGCAGTACTAAAGACTCCTCTGAGGGCAGTTGTAATGCCTGAGTTGCAATATCAGGATTAAACAGATGGGAAGTATGATGGACTTGGACTTGGGTTTTTCATACCTTAGGCCTTGATTTCAGCTTTTTCAGGCTTAGTTTTAAGATCAATAGGAAAATTCATGTGTATATTTTTTTTTGTCTACTCTCATGTTTCTTCCCTTTCTGATCTTTCTGTTCAATAATCTTTGCCTGAACAAATGTAATTGTATTTCTCTGTGACTTGCCTGCAAGGAGAGGCAGCTGCTTCCAACTGGCAAGCGAGTGTGCGGGTCTCTCATGCAAAATGGCTGGCTTTGCTACTGTACAGTTTTCTGCTCAGCATGTACCTCACAGAAATCACAGGGAGATGGCAGGGGCTTATCAGGATTTTTTGTTCCGTTTACATGTCACTGCAGAGTGATTCTCTTCCATCTGCCTCTGATCATGCAACAGCTTTGGGAGAAAAGAAAATAAGTGGCTGAGCCTTCAAAGCACTAAGCAGATCTTGGGAGCCTTGTCTCTCCCTCGCTTGCTCCTGGTTGCTCCTCTCTCCCTAGCTGCACCTCACAGAGCTGGGGAAAGGGAAAGCAGGGAATGCCTTATGAGCAGAAAGATCAATCTCTCACCTTACTGACAAAAGTAACAACTCTTTGAAGGTACCTGTTCTGACACCCCATCAGTGCCAGGTAGAGTGTAAAATACATATGGATGCCAGCAAGCCTGTAGGAGCTGACTTCCTTTCTTAAGGGCTCTTCCAAGCTCTTTTGATTCTCTTCCTGGTGCCTCAGGACAGGGATTCCTGCCTGTGTCCTCTCAGGGCATGCTGAGAATGCCCTTTGTGATGGGTGCCACATAGCTGCCCTCACAATGTGTGTTACATGTGTACTGTGTCCTGTAACTCTACTGGTAAATGAAATAATCAAGAGTTAAAATCCCTTTCAAAATGGTCTTAGGAGCTGCCAGCCCTGGCCACCAACCCACCAGGGTGCAGTGCACTGGGGAGGGGAATATGGAATGGAATATGACTGCCAACATTTCTCTGCAGAAATCTCCTCAAGGTGAAATGTGCTTTCACAGTGGGAAATGAAGGTTGTCTCCCGTCCATATTATTTTGTTTTGCAAACCCCATGCCAGTCATTTTGGATGCAGACAGCTTTTTGGAAGCAGGAGGCTTTTGAAAGATTTTTGAAAGTCTAGCCAATGATAAAGCTGAGGACTTGTGTTCTGCAGCTCCCACACAAACCTTCTGGCAGTCCATGGAGGTCTCAGTGTCCTCTCTGAGTCAGTGAGAAGAATATTTTGCTACAAGCTACAGGTCTGCCTTTGTGACACTGCTATTGCTACTTTGCTTCTGCACAGCTTTTAGAACAGCTATAGTTTTGCAGCTTTGCACTGGGAAAAACCAGGGTGGTGTGGTGGAAAACATGCTTTTCCCATGGACACAATCTTCAAGCTGCAGAAACTGTCACAACTCACTCAGTGAGGATTTATTTCCAGCAAGACCAGACTTGTTGTTTTGTTGCAAAACAAAGAAGATTATGCAAAAAATAACCACTCGGTTTAAGGGTATACTTCTGTCTTATGAAAGTTAGTATGTATAACTTTGTGCCACATGGTTGTGTCACAGAATAAGGAAAATATTTGCCTTTAGAATTTATCAGAATTCACTCTGGAGATACTGGAGTTGAAGAGATAGGGCCAAAGGTAGCAAATCAAGGGTTTCAGGTTGTATTCCTGCCACTTCCATTGAGTCCTTTTGGATAAATGTGCCTCAGTTTTCTTATCTGTAAAATGGCGATATCATCTCCCCATACATAGACAGGTAAGGTGCTTTGTGTTACAAGCCCAAAATATGCTGTATATTAACTATTTTTAAATTTTTAGGAGTTTGATTTTGGGTTTTGTTTGGGATTTTGTTTGGTTTGGTTTTTTGTAGGTTGATATTTTTTTTTAGTGTGCCTTGTAATGTTACTCCTCTATGTTACTCCTCTAGAGCATTCTGCTTCTTCTGGAGCCACTTTTAGAGAGACAGTGTAGCCTTGTCCCATCCTGTTTAGTTTAACTGGTTTAAGTTGAGATAGTAAAGAGGGATAGAGAATGACAATTTTCTAACGAGCTATTTTGCACTTCTCCTGCTTGATTTCCATGTTTGAGCTCTTTTGTATTAAAAGTTGTAACTCAGGTAATATTTCAAGTCAGTGAAAGCATTCAGGTGGTTTATCTCTCTTCAGAGAAGAATATTTTGCTGAATTTTAGAGCAGCTTTATTCCATCGTATTGAGCTCATTGAGCACAGAATGTTTCCTTTGGGAGTGCCCACCTCAGAAATAACTCTTTCTGTCACCTCTCTGCTATTATGCTGGTATGACAAAATATTGCCTAAGAGTCCAGAAATCACCTTTTTGGTTTGTTGATGCAAAAGGTTTCTGGGGAATGGAGAAGAAAATTTGAGGGAACAGATTCTCTGGCCTTCATATTAACATTTGATCTGGCCACCTGACAAATGGAAGATGAAAACTGGTAAAGAATAAGGACAAGGGTTAGCAAAGATTTAGGGAACTGGGAGTGTCTCATGCAAAAAGGAAGAAGGCTAGGAAGAAGTCATTGTGGCTAGGAAGGAGTGGGATGGTGATGAAGAGACTCTTGATGGAAAGGCTGAGATCCATCAGGCTATATATATATATATATATATATATATATAAGTGCTTCCTGGAGTTGGTGGAGAAAGGACAGTGGACATGTTTTGATCTCTGCACTATCTTCACTCCTGGTGAACCAAGATGTGACTGAGGTCAGAACCTGGACCACTCCATAATGTGTTTGGCCCCCTGAACAGAAAATCCGAATAACAAACGTGCATTTTTAACCAACATTTCGTGGGCATCCATAGTTCCAGTATTTGTACATATCCTATTATCTGAACCCACATCTGTTCCAGGAGCTGTAATAACATTTCAAAGGGCTCTTTTATGCTACCTGACCCCATGCATAATGTGCTGGAACATCTTGAGGCTGCCAGCTGGCAAAAGGAATCTGAGGCACGCAGCAGCAGTACCCATGAATGGAGGATATATATTTAATAGAGAATCAAGGCACAGGTAATCATCAGTGAGGGGGAATACGAGAAGGAGGAGGGGCTTTTTGTAACAAAGTAAGAAAGTATTTTCTTCCATGATTTTCTTGCATTTCCTATTTATACAAAATATCTTGATCACTGTGTTGCTAACTAAGGAGATTTTAAACTGGGAGAAGGAAGAAATATGTATACAGTGAAAGAGCTGGCTACTGTTCTTTTCGGACACTTTTTCTGTATTGTGACTTGTGTGGAAATGTACAGAATAAAAAGTGAAGAAGCGCGTACCTTGGCTGGGTTTCTTTGTGTTATTTGCCAGCAGAGCTGGGTTGCTGCTTCTGGCCGAGGGGGAAGACCAGTGTGACTTGGAAGTTGTGAAGAGTTAGGGGGAGTGGAGGAAAGGGATCCAGGGGTCAAAATTCTGCATATGTGTGTATGATAGAGAAGGGAGTGTTAAGCCTCTGGGTAAATCAACTTCAAGCTCACAGTAAAGAAAAAGGTTAATGATACCTTTAATATTTTTAGGAACATCTCCTCAGTCCCTCAGTAAACTCAGATTGTCAGTACAGCAGTCGGTGTGTGTGGGAGAGACCCAGCAGGGACTAGCATGATTGTAATGGAGGTGTGTAGGTCACCTCAGGATCTCAGCTATTCATCTCAGGAGAGCTTCTCCAGTGCATTCTCTGGTTCACCTCCATATTATCTCAGGAGTAACCTATGAGCATATAATGAAACTCTGCTTGTTTCTGCCCATTTGTGTCTGATTGAAGAATTTTTGAGAATTCCATGGCCATTGCTCACTTTCTTGTCTTCAGCAGCTCCTCTCCCTTCCTCACTCTGAGCCATTTCTGACACAAAAGTTTCGTAACCTCTCTTGTTGATATTTCCTAACAGCTCCCCTGCCTCTGCTGGGCCACCCTGAAATTGTATTTCTGAATCATTTTGTGATGTTTCCTTTGTCCTGTCTCTCTGGGACAGTGCCTGCCCACAAAACACCTCTCTCGCACATGGTTCTGTCTCCCTCCTCCAGTCCAAGCCCTTTGATGCTCACTGCTGTAGCCAGCAGCCAGCTGTGTGCTTGTCTCTTTTAAAGGATGTCTTAAGCTCCCTTTTCCTGCTGTCTCAGACAGCCTAGGAATATTATTATTATTAATAAGAATAGTGCTAAAAAGGCCAACTGTTCTGCCTGTGCAGGACTGGCTGGGGCTAGAGGAGGATGTAGCCTAGTCATGAGTTACACTGCACAGCAAGGAACAGCTACCAAGCTCTGCTTTCACGTCCTGTGGTACAAAGCACTGACTCCTCTGGGGTCCTTCGCAGCCACCAGCTGCACCAAATGGCTGCCAGCTGCTCTCTGGAAGTGTCTGTGGAGAAGAGGTGCTTTTTGATGTGCTTGGGGCTGCCCCCACAGCAACCTCTGGAGGTGTTCCACCACCTGCAGGCAGAGCTGCTCAGTGGTGCATCTAAAAAAATGAGAAAACAGCTTTGCATCCTACTGGGTTTGCACCCCAAATTCTTGAATGTGTGTGGCCTTACATGTGTGTAGTTCTGAAGAGAATCCAACTGCTCTTTTCTCATCCATTGTAATTTGCCCTTGTTACTCAGCCTTTCAGCTCTGTTAACTTTTTCTAACACAGGGCTCTTTCTTGACAGCTTTCACTGCAAAATTCTTTAATAGAGCTGGTGAAATTCATAACTGTATATACACACACATATATATATTAAAAAATCTATCTCATAGGCTAATATACTTAAGTGAGGAATTCCCTTTATCATGCAACTTTTCTTTACGCATGAAACATAATAATGTTTAAAAAGCTAAGGCTTTCATAGGAAGAATGTAACTACAATGAAAACAATAAAACCCCATTCTTGGGAGGAAAAAACCCAATCCTGACAGGAATCATTTGCTTTGAAACCTTTCCCTGCCCCAAACCCCTGCAGCTTCACTGCAGCCAAGTGATTTCAGTATTTCCCTGCAGTTAAAATGTGGTTCTCCCTAACAAGGGACCTTTTAAACTAGGTAGTGATGCTTGTAAGACATGTTGCCAAGGTTGTTAAGTCTAAAAATAGGTAAATGTTGGAAGCAGTCCCATAATTTCAAGGTGTTTGATCTCATATTTTCACATTTAAGGCTTGAGATTCCTACGTAAGTATTGTATTTGCAGCTGTATTAGCTCACAGCAGCACACAAAAGCCTTCAGAGGTGCATCCTCTCTGCTTCTGCCCCATCTATCCACAATCTTAATTGGCACCAGGGATGTGGGAGTATGTGTTGTCTGTTGCTATGTGAGTGTGGAGTTAAAAGTGTTAGTGGGTCAAGTGCATGGGATTCTACTGCTCTCATTCAATGAGCCAAGCAGTTCTGTGGTATTAAAGGTGAGCTGTGATTTCCAAGACCCAGAAAAATAGAGGGTTTGTTTCCCATGGATAAGAAACAGCAGTTGGCTGCTGGGTGTTAATTCAGAAGGACAATCTGCAGATGATAAGAAGCCAGGAGAATGAAGCCTGGTTAATGCTTACAAACAGTTTGCTATCAGGGAACTAACAAAAATCAGTAGGACTGACTGTCAGAAGAACTTCTGACTGCAGCCTCCATTGTTCTAAATTTGCCTCCAAAGCATGTAATGCCTTGACCGGAAACCGCAGAGGTTTCAGCTTTTGTATGAAAACTTCTGCTAAAATTGGAGGGAGGAAGAGGCTTCTTCCCAAAGGATGGGTGTAGACCTGCTCAGGAGGAAGTTCTGTTACTCTCCACACATGGAGGGCACAGAGTAGCTGGAATCTATTTTGTTGTTGTTGGTTGGCTGGCTTTTTTAGGGGTGATAAGGGAATGAAGGAGTGACTTACAAAGGAAAGAATAAGATTAAATATGTAGTTCTGAATACTTTGGATGCAGGAGTGCATCCAGCCCGAGTGACCTTGAGTCAAAAATGGTGTTAGGTGACTCAGACTAGTGTTTGGTGTCTAGATTTTGGGAGTTTTGCTCTTGATATAATCAGCCAACAGGCTGAGGACCTTGTTTTCTTTAAACAGGGTATGATTACCTGTCTCTTTTTGATAATGCATGTATGTACCTCACAAATTTCTTTAACTGACAGGGCTGATGATACTCTAACAAGCTCTGGTCTTTCTCAGTCCATTTGTGAATATATACTTAGCTTCAGTTTTCCTAATGGGTCTCACTATTATCCCTGAGGTATATCCTAATGGGATGCAAGGCTCCATACAAATATAAGGGGTGATTATTCTGGCTGTTCACTCTTTTTTTCTCTTGTTCCTCCCTTCTGCCTTTTATGAAATGCATAATGAAGGGGCAGATATGAACAGTGGTGTCCAGTTGAATGAGATGACATTTAGTAAGGGGTCACTGGATAACCAGCAGTTTCTCCATGTAACACTGCTATTAAAAGTTCTTGTTAGTCTTTCCAGTCACTTAAAGTATTTTTTGTAGCTTGAAGTTTTCCCTAATACAAAACCAAGTGAGCAGTATGTCTGACTCCATAAGTCACACTGAAATTCTTACACTGGATTTACAGTCAAGCTGATTTTTACTTGCAGTGGTTATCTCTAAGAAGTGACCTCCTAATGGGAGAGCTAGGTCAGTACTGCAGTGCTCTGGAGACCATTTATGGCTTTTTTTCACCCTTTAATAATGAAGGAGGTCCAGTCTGTAGGCAGAAATGAAGCACCTTTTTGCTTATGTGGGGGAAAGAGAATAAGGGCTAATAAGGATTATGAGGCACTGTTTGATTTAGAATGCCAATACTTTCTGACCTTCTTGTTTAAGATTTCTTTTTTTTCAACTTTCTGTTAATTTCCTGTATTCTAATTTTGAAAATCCAGCAATACAGGATCTGATTATCTCCTTCTCTTTTTCTTGTTATTATAATAACAAATACTGAGATTAATCTTTCCAGAATATTGATTCACAGCTTCTTCTAAATTGCAGCCTTTTTCAATGCCTCAACTCAATCATCTGATAAAAAACACATCTTTAAAAATGGCCATATGTATGTGCCAGGTGAAGGGTCTGGAGCAAGGGTCTTAAGAGGAGCAGCTGAGGGAGTGGAGGTTGTTCAGCCTGCAGAAAAGGAGGCTCATGGGAATCCTTACTGCTCTCTACAATTACCTGAAAGCAAGTGATGGTACAAGAGGGAATGGCCTTAAGTTGTGCCAGGTGAGATTTAGAGTGGGTATTAGGAAAAGTGTCTTCATCAAAAGGGTTGACAAGCACTGGAACAGGCCGTCCTGTGAAGTCATGGATTTGGCACCACTGGAGGCACTTAAAAACTCTGTAGATGTGGTGTTTAGTGATGTGGTTTAGTGGACTTGACAGTGTTTGGTTAACGGTTGCACTTCATTTTAAAGGTCTTTTCCAACCTAGATAATTCTGTGGTTCTATGATCCTCCTTCATAGAAGGATCCAAGGACTTGGGAATGGTGGATAACTCAGGAACTTCATTGTCATTGGCCGAAGTTAGTTTCTCTGCTTTAGATTCTTTCTGACCTGTGTCTTGAAGAAACAAAAATTTCTGGTGTGAGAAATTAACCTTTCATTTCCAGACTGTGCTGACCAGCTCTAGTTGTCTCAGATCAGAGCTTTGGTCCTACCCAGGCATATTGAACCTTCCTGCTGCTGCTGCCCTTTTTTCCTAACCAATCTGAAAATTTTTGCAGTTCTTTGTTAAATTTCCTCACTAGATTACAGAAAAAATCTGTGCATACCATATATACATATATATAAATTGCACATTACAAATGTAGACTAATTTATGTTGGTGGGGACATCTGACCCACTCTGGCAATCAAATCAGGATCAACTTCGAGGTTAGGGCAGGATTATCAGGGTTGGATCTTTGTGTTTAGGACCATTATTTAGGTCTTATCAGGGCCTTGTTTGGGTTTTTACAAAAGCAGAAAGAAAGAAAAACGTTCTTGCTATAAGGAGCAGGGAATATGAATTGACAAATGGAAACACAAAATGTGTATGATTTTCAGAATCAGGCACTGAACACACCAGAGACAGCTAAAGAGAGCTCCTTTACTCAAAGTCACCCAGGAAACCACTTCTGGGTATAAAGAATAAACCTGCAAGTCTTCTGACTCCCACTATGTTAGCCACACATCTGGCAAATTCTATTGCACTGTGTGACTCCTATTGAATTTTCTAGTTTCTTCAGTCTCTTGTGCTGAAGGTATTTTCATGAACTTATGCACTTTTCTTTCAGTTCTTAGGGTTTGTTGTGGGTTTTTTTTTTTTGTTCCCTGAAGCTAAAAGTTGCGTCCCTATTGTGCAGAAAATATGAAACAGATTTGTTCTTCTCAAATGTGTTGGGTCTTTAAATGGAAACTGGGAGGAGAAGGAGGGGACAGCCTGCAGCCCTGTCACATTCTTTCCATCGATACACATGGACACCAGGAAAACGTCTGATTCTGATCCCCTAAAACAATAGATATGGAAATGTGTTCTCTTTTGTTTAGGTTTTCTTCTGTCCATCTTAATGCGAGCAGAGCAGTAAAAAGCACTACAGGGCCCAGTCTAAGACTTGTGCTCTCTCTTAGTCAGCAGAAAAAGAGAGAGCTTCTTACTCCACAGGTTCAAATAACACTGTACTGGCCAACAACAACAAAATTGTTTTATCTCAGTGCGAGCTGAATGTAACATTTAAGAAGTTATCTGATTCAGGGTACAGCTGCGTTCATGCTTACCCAAACAGGGCTGTGGGGGAGCAGTGTGTCTGACTGGAAGAAGCACACAGAATTTCCAGATAAGCAGGTAGGTAATTCCACATCTTCCTGCCACAAGGGTGTGAGGCGGAGGTTCCCATGGAGGTGTCGTGATGTGGATAGGTCAGCCAACCGACTCAGTCCTCAGTGACCGGTGTCCTTCAATCCTCTTCTTGTCATCATTTTCTTCAATAACCATGAAAAAAGGAAATCTGATGAGATCTGATGCAGCCACAAGACACAGAGCAATCAGTGCCAGGGTGGTTTGTCCTGGGATGGGAGGACAAAATGCATGGGCTGAAGCTGCAGTGGCAGAGGGGCCAGCTCCTGTCTCACACGAACACACAGAGGCCAGCCAGCATCCAGAGGCTTAAACATAGCATTTATTTCACTTACTAATATAATAAAAAAAAACCAAAACCAAATACTGGCTTTAACTTAACCATTGAGATAAGCACAAGTATAGAGCATGCAGTAGTATTGATGAAGCTTTCAGTTCTCAGATGAAATATGCTACAGTTTTTAAATTACAAATGAAGAAAACTAATTATCCTTAAGGTAGAGCTACTGTTCCTGGCCTTCTTTTTTCATTTGCCATAATCTTTCAAACTTACCTTTTTGAAACAATTATGCCTATTCTTAGCTATTGATCTGAAATATTAATTAAAGGGGCAAAAAAGGCAATGCAAAAAAAAATACACCCCAAAAACCCAAACCTTGAACCAAAGTGACTAAAGACTTTTAAGAGTTCATAGTGAAAAATTTAGTACAAGAATTAGGGTCAAAACTAGCAGTTCAATCTTGCTCCATGTCCCAAGTATTGATGAGATGTATCAAACAAGACTTCTTCAAGCTGGAGGACACTTGCTTAATGACTTTTACAGCTATGAATGCCAGAATTTTAACACTGTTGGTCAAGAAATTCTGCACGAGGGTAACAAGAAATCACTTTCCATTTTCTTTAATTTTTTAGACAGCCTGAGCTTAAAAAAGGTCTGAATTCTGAAGAGGTTATAAATCCAACACTCTTCCTCTTCTCAACCATCCTGTATAAAATAGCACCTGAATGTTAAAACAATATTGTTGGCCTCTCTCAAATTCTGTTATATAATCTTAGTGGGTGCAATTTGAATTTTGAACGATTGTAATCAGAGGAAGTTTAAATGGTTTTGAGACATCTTGAGTGATACCTTGATGTCCTGGGAATTGTGATCCTGAAGTTTTATAAACATATTATTATTGCAGCCTGAGAAAGTGTAAATTTCAATGAATTTACCTGCTCTGTTTTTCTTTTCCTTTTTTTCCCCGCCTTTAATAACAGTAAACCCAACAAAATTTGCCTTGAATCCCCTTCCTAGAACAATTATTGTAGCAAAGTACCATGTAATATTTCAGACTCAGTCAAACAGCTGGCTTATTGTGTTAGTGGGGAAAATCACAGGTGAGAATCGGCTCCACAGTGAGGAGAGCTGAGATGCAGGATGCCTGCAGTGGGATCTGGGCATTCCTTACAGGATGAATCTGCATCCTAGCCAGGCTGGGGCAGCTGTGGGGTTCATCTAGGATTTATTAAAAAGGTTATCCCTGTTAATAAACCAGGATTCCATGGAGGATGAACTTTTCCTGTCCAGATCAGGTACTATATCGGTTTGCATGGATTTCGCCCATCTTCACTTTTCAATTTCATGAATAAACAAACCCACAAAAGACACACTTGCTAAAACAAGTTCATGGATTCCCAGCACTTCTTTCATCATCAGAACAACCAGGGGGAAAACACTATATAAAGAGCATCGAATTACATTTGTGACCTAGTCCTATGCCTATGCTTCAAAATTAGGTGTTTTTCATTTTTTTGACCAACTCTGTAGGAATAATTTGAAACATAAAGGGAGTATCACTTTACAACATTCCAAAACAATATTTCATCTGAAAATGAATGGTACCCATAGATGCTAGAGTAAAGACAGGCAACGCAGCTAGGAAAGTGCTCTTCATTTCCTATCCCAGACAGCTGAAACAAAACAGATGTCACATACACACATATACACACACACACCCCCCCCCAAAAAAAAAAAGGAAAAAAATTAATCAAAACTTAAAACATGTCACTAAAGAAACAATTCAGGCAACAGCGATACAAGGTCACAGACTCATATGAACTCCTTGTTAAAGACTCACGTTTTCTACCTCTGGAAAAGATATGGTGAAGGAAATGAGGAAATGTAGATAGGCAAATTGTACCAGAAGCATGGGAATTTTGTTGAATATTGGGAACATTCCATTAAATATGATATTGCCTTTAGGCAGTTAACTGTGATTCCTAAGACAGATCTGGTGGTGTTGCTACTTTCAACTCCTTGCAATTTCTAGATGTGCATTATTCATGCTGTCTTAATCAGATCTTATATTAGCATCATTTAGACAAAGAGAAGGATGCAGGTTATTTAAAGAGAGAGGGATGAATGCAGAAGAGAGAGACAGAACTCAACTCTTTGGAAAGATCTACTTCATAATATCTTAGCACTTAGGCAGAAGAGTTAGAAAAAGAATAGCCTGGGGAGGTAAAAAACAATTCTGAAGAATTTAATGTAGTGTTAAAAAGAAAATTGAAAAAGCAAAAATATTGCTACTGAAGTACAAGTATATTTATCCTCTTCGGTTCCGAATATAATTTCATGAATAACTTCATATAGTAATTAATTAGTATTAATACTAAAATTAGGACATAAGGAATCTTAGCTAAGATTGCATTCCCCTGTTTTAAACATTGCATAAATACTACTAAAAAAACGTGGTATTTCAAAAGGGCTAAAGTACCTGAGGGATCTTAGAAAACAGGATGAGATCCTGTTCCTATCCACTTCTCAGTACCAAAAGAGCTATGGATGGTACAGGGTTACCCTGATTGCTCCTTCCTCAAAGCAGAACCAAGTATCTTTTCTTAGACCTAACTCCTTCTAAAACCTCGATAATTTCACTGTAGAAATGAATAGTAAAGGCAAAATTATTACAAGCAATAGCTGTAGTGTTTTTTTCGAAAAGATCCTAAAATTAGGATTTTTTTAAGTGATGTCAGAAATTATTCTGTATGGGAAGATACCGTGCCCTGTGTTCTACCCCCTTCAGATTCCTGATATGCAAAGTAAAATGCTGAAGTGAAGGATGTACCAGAGGAAATAACCAAAATAACGACATGTGTGGCTATTTTCTCGAGTCTTTCTCACAATGTTGACGGTTCCAAGAATTAAAAATGTGAAAAAACTCCCACCAACTCTTGTGAGAAAAGCTCCAAATGTTAAACATTTAGATGTACTATATATTATAATATAGAAGTTTATGATATACAGTTTGACACATATTCTGAGAATTTTTATTAACTCTGGATTTTTTAACAATGTTTTAACAATTGTATTCTGAGATTTTCCCATAAGGCAAAAGTAGAAGAATCAGGACTTTCTCCCCTGTGTTTGCTTGTTCACTTTTTACTATTGAAAACTGCATATATAGTGCAATCACATAGGTCTATGGGGAAAAAAACTCACATCATTTAGCAAGAAGTGTTAGCATTGCCAACAGTAATCCCCACAATATCAGAATGAAATTTTTAATGTGGATGTTAAAAGGTTTTAATATGCACATTTTTTTTAAATAACAGCCAGTCCAGGTCTAGGCCTGTGAATGATGCCACGTTTTGTTAAACTCCTGAGCATGAAAACCTAGATCAAGCTGACGTTGAAGCCAACAGCATCCCACAGGAGTTTCCATCAAAGATGTATTGTGCTTTATGAGGGCCATGCAACTGGCTCAAATCTCAAGCAAGAAATTGCCAGTAAGTTAAGAACAGATGTACCTAATTTTGTTCTTATGGGCAAAAAAATCCTGGCCATTACATTAACTAATGAGGTATTGCACATGTGCAGGTTATAGCTGTTCGTCCTCCAGTTCCCATGTTTTTAACAACAGACCTTTATGTAGGTTTCTCATTATCTCTGTGTATGATATCACTCAAATTTCCCATTTGCCACAGTTGTTTCTAAAAAAATGGTAGCAGGAAAAGAGTACTACATAACCTTAATGCAGTTTCACTTTCTATTTTATTCTCTTGTGAAAATATCTGTCTATTTAGCTAGCTCCTAAAGGGCTTTGCAACCCTATCATCCTCAGAAGCAACCAGTTTAGGGCCTGAATTTTATTATGTCCTGCTTAATGGATGAGTTGCTGTCACTTCCACAACTGTCAGTCTCCGTGCACACTTGCCTTTACTACAGTGACTGCTCCTAACTAAAGTGAAGAAAAACCCCTCTGTTTGTATGTGCAAGGTTGTACTGTAACCATTGAAAGCTGATGAGCTCAACTGTGTACTGAGCCACCAGAGTTTGGAAAAAACAGCTATAAAAAACTCTTAGTAATGGTATTTCTGAATATGCTTGATAATTATTTGTCAATATTATTTTCCCAGTGTTCCTTCATTGCTATGATTTCATTCAAATTCATAATCAAGGACTTAGCTGCCTTTTCTGCAGCTGCTCTGAGAGAGCACTCATCATTTGATTGTAGATAAGAAATAAGAAAAACTTGTTAAAACCACTTATATTTGTCTTTAAATGTGAAGTTTAGCATCATTATAATTACACAGGTGAACTGTTTACAAATTGACAAACAAACCAGAAGGCAAGAGAACATTTTGGTAAGTGGAATTTCTTCTTTGTTCATTCATTCAGCTGAGTTGTGCTGGTTGCATCATATTGCGGATGCAAAGGCTGTTGTAATGGTTGCTCCCCAAAATACTACCCATTCCTCCTAAAGGGAATACAGTAAGAATTTTTTTTTTATTATACAGGCACAATTGGATTGAAAGTTAGTGATTATGTATTTCAAAACGTGGTTACTATAGTTTTAACTGGGAAATGTATCAATTTAGCTCACAGGGAAAGGATCAGAATACTTCTAATTTTCTAATCACTTGCCTGCTACAGAGTTAGAGCCTCTAATCTGTTATTGCTAGCTTGGCAGCAAGTAAAATTGACCATTTCAGTCAGGTGCCTAGGGCAAAGCTATTTAGTACTGTGTCTGATACTGGCTGATTGCCTTAATGAAGCATCAAGGACTGATTTGGTGGGATTATAAATGATATCTTCTCTACTTCTGCAGCCAGTCCTCCCATAGAATAGTTAGGCATGTGGGTATAGTGCCTTGTGAAAAAATAGGTATTAGCAAATCAGGTTCTTACTGAGAAAACTGAAATGGAAAGTTGCAACCTAATTGTACAGTAATTTTCCACAAGTTTAAAATCAGTTAAAATGTCAATTTTATTGGTTTTTTTGCAAAGGAAAAAACATATTGTTTCTGCATTTTGCTTCAATTTTACAATGCATAGTACAAACCCCCAGAAAACAGAGCAGAAGTGGTAGCTGTAACCCAGCCCTTCATAATAAATTGCCATTTTCCATTGGTTTAAACTTTTCCCTAAACTGCAAAACTAGAATTAAATGAACACATTTGTTTGTGAAAAAAAACCCAGTGATCATGTACTCAAAACAATTTTTTTTCATCATAGCTAAGGTATTTTATTTTTAATGCAGTAGACTTCAAATCCTGGATATGTAGGACTTCCATTCCCAGGATTGCCAGCAGAAACAAAAGAAGAAAGTAGTGGGAGAAGCCAACATATGAAGAGCAGCCTTTTAAATGCTGGGGATCTGGAAAGGCCTGCTGCGTCGCATTATATTTGTGGATTTCAAACTGCAACTTGCAGATGTATGCACATGAATAATTTTGAGAAGAAGAGCTTTAATCCCCTTGTAGAAAATAGAGTCAGTCAAATGTGTAAAGTTACGACATGTATTCATGGTTTGGTGACTGAAGCTTAAGTTCTGGGCCACTGACTTTGTTTCCAAATATCTTAAGTTTTTAGCATATGTGAATGAAAGAATAGCTACTCTGGGTTCATGCTCTTGCTGTCATCTTCCACATGCATCTGGGAAACCTGGTTTTCTATACGCTGGATTACTTTAATACGAGAGAGTGAGGTATGAATTATTATTTAGGAACTCCATGCATTTTTCTACTCCAATTATAGGATTGATAGTCTCTGTGATGATAGTGTGTGGGCTTGAAATGAAAGATAAAGTGAGAGGGTACACAGCTCAGAAGCAGTTGATTTCAATTTCAATGCACTCACTAAATAATTCAGTATCACTAATGGGAATCTGATCTGAGCGTGGGAGTTGGGATGCAGGACACTCAGTTGCCAGGGCTTGGCAGCTCAATAGCTCAGGAACAATAATGGAGCAAAAGGTGAAAAAACCTTTAACCTGCTGTGGAGTTCTCCCCTCCGCTTTCCTGGAATCATGTTATGTTTTCCTGGAGCTGCTGTTGCTGATGGCTGGGGAGGGCGGGGAAAGAAATTGATATTTACAGTGGAGGTGAAACAAACAAGGCAAGCTCAGCTCCAGCTGACCTTCTAACCTACTCAGCAGTGGGACCAAAAGCAGAGAAGCACTTCTTGAGAGAAAATTGCATAAAGCCTTGTCCTCTGACCTGCTCTCTGAACTTTAGAGTCAGAATTTTTAAGGCAATCTTTGAAAAAAAAAGTGCAAACTGTTGTTAGAAGTTCCAACTATTTCCTTGAGGTGGGTTATGAAAAAATTACCTAAGAGTAACTGTCCTGGGGTGACTTTGTGATGCTGAATTGTATCCCCGTTTGTCCATTTAGCCCACAAATAAGTTTTGCACCTTCAAAACTGGATCTGAGAGTGAAGGGGGGAGAAGGAGAAGCAGTGAAATGTCTGAGGCAGTTGTTTCAAAACATAGACATAAGAGCTTCATCTTTACTTCTCCTGTGTTTTCTGCAGGGGACAGTGGGAGAGAACTCTCCTTTGCTTTTTAGTTACTTTTTAGCTGGCTGAGGCAGAGAAGTTACCCAGACTGGTTTTTCATGTTTCCTGGGACTGTTCAAATCTGCTCTGGACTGAAAACCCAGAAGAGCACCAGGAACTCCCACCTGTGGCCCACCAGGGCCTGGCCCAGCCTGTGGCATTTCCCACCACTGGAGGGACTGGGGACAGACTGAGTGAGCTGAGCTGCAACTCACAGAATGGACCTTCTGAATTTGTCATCTCTTCAGAG
>VXBU01004371.1:972839-1099756 GCA_013400315.1 Bombycilla garrulus | reverse complement strand
CCCCTGAGAGGATTGAGTCAGACAATGGATCCCATTTCAAGAACAGCCTTATAACCACCTGGGCTAGGGAATATAGCATTGAATGGATGTACCATATCCCCTATGTGCACCAGCTGCAGGTCAAGTGGAGGGGTACAATGGACTGTTAAAAAACACCTTGAAAGCATTGGATGCAATCTATCAAAAACTGGGAGCAACATCTAGCAAAGGTGACCCGGTTAGTTAACACCCAAGGTTCCACCAACCGAGCAGGCCCTGCCCAATCTGAGCCCCTGTATACAGCAGATGGAGACAAAGTCCCAGTGGTGCATGTCAGAGGTTTGTTAGGAAAAACTGGTTTGGATTAATTCTGCCTCGAGTACAGACAAACTCAACTGTGGGATTGTCTTTGCTCAGGGACCAGGCTGCAAAGGGTGGATAATGCAGAAAGAAGGAAAAATGTGATGTGTACCTCAGGGAGATATGATTGTTGGGTGACAACTATGTGTGATTATCACTGTTTGCTGAATGTCACTGCCATTGTCTGTATATAGCTGTATACTGTATATATTTGAATATATATATATGTGTGTGTGTGTATATATATATGTATAAATATATGTGTGTGTATAGTTAGAACATTTATTAGTTTTGGTAGTAAGCTGACGATATGGGGATAAGGGAAGGAATGTCCTGAGGTGACTTTGTGATGCTGAATTGCATCCCCGTTTGTCTGTTTAGCCCACAAATAGGTTTTGCACCTTCAAAACTGGATCTGAAAATGAACGGGGGAGAAGGAGAAGCAATGAAATGTCTGAGGCAGTTGTTTCAAAACATAGAGATAAGAGCTTCATCTTTGCTTCTCCTGGACTGTGTTTTCTGCAGGGGACAGTGGGAGAGAACTCTCCTTTGCTTTTTAGTTACTTTTTAGCTGGCTGAGGCAGAGAAGTTACCCAGACTGGTTTTTCATGTTTCCTGGGACTGTTCAAATCTGCTCTGGACTGAAAACCCAGAAGAGCACCAGGAACTCCCACCTGTGGCCCACCAGGGCCTGGCCCAGCCTGTGGCATTTCCCACCACTGGAGGGACTGGGGACAGACTGAGTGAGCTGAGCTGCAACCCACGAAAAGGACCTTCTGAATTTGTCATCTCTTCAGAGTGGTGAGAGGTTTTGTTGTTTAATATTGTTCATTTATTGTGCTGGTGAATGCTTTGCCTGTTAAATAAACAGTTTTTTTTCCACTTTTCTCCAAGGAAATATATTCCCAAACCAGTTGGGGGAGGGGCTGCTTGACTTTGCTTTCTAGAGGAGCCCCTTTGGAGGTTTTCTCCCAGATTTGCCTTAAACAAGGACAGTAACAAAAAAACTCAGCCTCAAAGAAAAAATATGGTATTTACTTTTTTTTTTTCAAAGGGAAAAAATCACTTAATTAAAGGGACCTTCTTATAGAATGCTTTCCATGTTTTGACAAAACTGTATCCAAACTCTGGAGCTTCTTTCCCCAAAATTGTCATAAATTTTTACCGACTGAATTGGTCTTCTAATTAGGATCTAATACTTTTGAATTTTTTATGAGACCATTTTTATGTGGCATCAGTCAAAGGTCCTTTTACAGCTTATTTTGGCCCTAACCTTCACTTTTCATTTTTAAGAGATATTTCAGACTTGTCTCACTAATTAGGTCATGCATTTTTGCTTCAGGTAGCAAAGAGGATATGTGAAAACAGAAACTGGACTTCTACAGCTGCCAGTCCATTCCTCACCACTGTTTTTTGATCAGAGTGAAACCAACACCTGTAAACAAATGTTAAGGATTTTAAAGATAAGTATCTTTGACAATCTGTAAGCAAAGTACCTTTTCTTGGTTACCTTTGTGTTCAGAGTAGAAAAGTAATAGTCAAAAAATAATTTTTAGTAGGAATTTCCCTACAAGAAACATTGACTAGTCTGCAGTTCCAGAGATCATGTAGCAATTTATATCATTGTCTGAGAAAAAAAAACAAAACCTCAGGAGAGACAAAACAGCAGAGAAGATCTGGAGATAAACTTCTCCAACCTTAATATCCTTTTATTAAGGAAAACATCCTTGTGAAAGTAAATGTTCCTAGCTTATCTTCCATTCATCTGTTTTTTCCATGCTGTATTGCTGTTTTCCTCTGGGAACCAGTGCCACCAAAACCTTTGAGGCTGTGATTAACTTATATCTGGTGACTTTTTTCTTGGCAAAAGAAATTACATTTGTCCTTCCAAGACTGTATTCACTGTCTCATCATCTTTGTCTTAACAGGTTCTATCTCAATAGCAAAGGTTCAGTCAAGAAATTCAAGAGTTATGCTCCATTAACATCAAATGCTTTCAACATAGTGAGCAATTTGGGGCAAAGAATGTTTTTCCTGTATTTGTACAATCTTATTGCAATGGAAACCTCAGTTAAGCCTCAAGGTGCCATTGAAACAAATAATATGAACATTAAAACATATTGCTTTTTGGCAACCAAAAACTGAGATTCTACCTTTTTCAGTCATAGGTGCTTTGAATAATCATCTCTCCCCTGAGAAGCTCTACTAACCTTGTTAGCAGTTTTGTTTTGGAGATTCTGAGTTAAATAACACAGAAAACTAGTTTCTGTGCATGTAAACTCAGTTTCAGGAAAATAACATCTGAGCCATGAAAAACTAGGTATGGAGAAAGTCTGGGAGCAAATTTGGTCAAAAAATTGACTCTTGACATTGCTTCCAAATTTAGAGGCCAAATGAGGCATCTAACATCATGCACATCTTTGTGAAAAGCAGTTACTTTTTGCAAAGTTTCCACTGTTTTATGAAAACGTTAAGCTTGCAGTATTTTGGCTAAGACTCAGATTTCTGTGAGGGAGTAAGAAATCTCTTGGCCCATTCTGATGCAATCTGTTTTGGTTTCAATCAAGGTGAACTTAGAGCCATTGTTCTCTTTCCTACTTTATTACTCAGAAAGGATTGATCATCTGAAATGTGCTATAGTGGTTGTGTGGAGAATTTCTTGGGTCTGCAAAGTGTCAACTACTACCAGGTGTTTTTTGATGGAAAGTTTCTTTCTCTAGATGCTTGTCGTGCTTAGCACCGTGCTGCCAGGATTTCATTGAGAAGACAGGAAGGTGCAAGCTCACTATCAAGCATTCATTCAGCCTTGCACACTCTGAAATGCTATTGAGTGCTCCTTTCCACTCATCCAGCTGCTAGAAAGGATATTCTCTCCATCTCAAGCAATCACTTTACACTGCAAATCAAAATTGTTGTTTTAAATTACATCACTGTCATTAAACCTGCTGGTGGTGCAAATCCTGAACAGCCATGCCAGGACTGAACACATAACTGTGTGATGAAAAGAAGATGCCAAGGTGTGGATGGAAAGGGTTAGTTTACTTTACTAAGAAGGACTCCAGGTGAGTGCAATTGCCCGCGCTGGGACTGGCTGTACAGTGCTTTTCATTGTCACAGATGGTAGGTGTTAGATGATGCAACGTGTACGGTGCCAGACAAATTACTTTTTTAGCTCATTCCTCTGGAAACAGGAGGGGAATCTGAACTGGATTTCTGCAAACCTGGAGCAGGAGCTGCAAGCTGCAAACCCAGCTGAGACCTAAGCAGTGAATGGGCCCAGTCTTTTCAAGTGAAGGCAGAGACTTGCTCTAGGGAGAGGGAATTACACAAAAATTGCCTGGAGTTTGGAACAAGTCCACTTAGTTTTAAATTAAGCTGTGGATTGGGGAACACTCTTATTCGGTGGATCTAATGAACCTGAAAGCTGGAGAAGCCTGCCCCTAAATGAAAGCCCTGATACAACTCCAGCAACTGGTATGACCAAAAGTGTTGAAATGCAATGGCAAAAGTTGTTCTCATAGAACTTTTAGGCCAAGTAGAAATTAAAAGCTGGGGGCTGGGGGGGAGAAGAGGTCGGCTGTGGATTTTTAATTATTTATTTATTTTCTTGTTTCCCACTCCCTAGCAGTATTTCCAGCCTATCACTCCCGTGGCCAAAATGGCAAGCTGGAAGTCAGCAAGGCCGAAGTTAGAGCTCCCTAAGCTCTGACAGCCAAGAGCAAAAGCTGCGGTGGACGTTTGTACCTACAAAGGCAGCTGAAGCCCCGCACCGGCTGGGGTGTAGGGTGAGGTGCGTCTCCCTCTCCCTGGGTGATGAAGAGGAGAGCAAGTTGCCTGGGCTAACAAGCCCAGCAGGGACTCTCGGGCTCTCCCNCCCCCTCCGCATCACACGAGGGGGCAGCGCGGCCGCTCGCTCTGCCCCGGCGCCCGCCTGCCTTCCCTCCTCTCGCCGCCTCGCCGCAGCCCGGGCTCCGCCGAGTCAAAGCACGGATCAGATTCCCTGCCTCCAGTATAAAAATCTCGGCGAGAAAGCTCCGGCGGGAGAGAGAGTCGGGGGTGAGGCGGCGGTCGGCGATCCCGTTCGTGGGGAAGCGCAGGGACGCGCGGCGGCAGAACCAGCCGCTGCTCACCGGGGACGGTCGCGGTTCGCCCCTTTCGTCTGCGGGAGAAGAGCTTTTTGCCGCTCGAAGTAAGTCCGAGGCAGCGGCGGGGACTCCCGGGATCTGCCCGAGGGATGGTGCCTTCAGCGCTTGTTTCCCCGCGGCAGAGTGGGAAGCTCTTCCCCTCGCCCCTGCCGTGGCTCCGGGACACCTGCCCCAGCAGGACTTCGCAGGTGGTGGCCGGCCAGAGGAGCCGTGGGGCTATGTGGGAGCAGGGGTGCGCCTGAAGGGGTCACCTGAGCCCCCGGAGACACCTGGCCGAGGGGCAGGCGGGGGGCGAGCTGTGGGAACGCTCGGGAGCAAGAACGGGACCGCGCTTTGCCGGGCGGGGAGCGCTGCCGCGGCGCTCCGGCCCCTGGGAGCGGTTAAATGCCCGTGCAGGGTGAGAGGGACAGGGGTGGCGCTGGGTGACGTGACCCAGCGGGGAAGCGAGGCAGGAGGGTTCGGGCAGGTCCGTTTCGAGAGGACAAGAGGGCAGCGGAGCGGCAAACCTCCTGCGGGTCCCAGCTACCCTGCGCCACGAATGTCCCGGCTGAGACTCGGGAGTTTAAATTGTTCCTGCAGACCCATTGCTTCGGCTGACATTTTTCTTGGGACTTTGCCTTCTTGTCCCTAGTTTACTTCTGGTGAAACAACTAAATCTAGCAAGTGCTGATCGATCTATCTAAAACTGCCGTGGTTAGTTTGTTATCTCCTTCCTCGGGAGGGATAGGCTGGGGGAAAATCTGAGTTAACAATGGTGAAAACACAGTTTCTTCTTTGTTCAATTTACATGTTATTCTGAAAATGTTTCGTGGTCTCCAACCTCAGTGCTGCTAAGTCCTTACCCTCCTTTCTTCTCTTCTTTTCAAAAGTACAACTTTTCATGGGGAGAGGTGGTCTCCATTCTGCGGGAGCTTATCTGCTCCTTTTACATCGTCCACTTGGCTGTCGCACCTCTCTTTCACGCTGCCAGCGGCTTTGCCTTGGTGGTGAATGTGTCTGAGCTTTAACTTAGTGGTACCCGCGGGAGCTGGCTTCTAGGATGTACACCAGAGAGACTGGTTGGTTTGGGGGAGCGCTGGGGAAATGCTTGTGACAGGAGTTCAATCTTCTCTGTGAGATAACCCTGCAGCTACGGATAGTGGTGTTTTAACTAGATCCTGTTTGCTTGCAATGACTTGTATTGTGGTAGAGGAACATTTTACCTGTGGCTCATCAGCTCTTGAGTTGATGTCCTTTCCTTGTTTTCCCTTTGCACACTGATTTTTTTTTTTTGAGCTTTTAGCGAAGCTCAGCTTTTTGAATAAGAAATAAGCTGTGTGTGACACTGACTCTATTAGGGAGGATAAGGGAAGGGCTGGAGAGAGAAAGAGAGAAGGAAAGTAAAAGTAGTTACAAATACTTGGTTTTTATTGTTCTGAGCAGTGTTCTTGAGCTGATTAGAAAATAAATGTAATGTTTCTCTGTGTTTGTGTTGGTTCCCTCCCTGCAAAGGAGTAAGAATAAAAAAAAAAAGGTCTGAACTTTGATAATGAGAAATAGATTGAAGGGGAAAAGGAACCAGTGTACTTGTGACAAAAGTTGTTAATTTGCTGTAGGAAAGAAAATTTGGAAGTGTTTGGAGAGGGTACTTAATTGAACTAAAATAAAAACCCAAACCCCTATAACTGACCTCAAAAAGCAGCAAAAACAATTCCTGCTGCATAATTAAGTGACTTTTGCTAAAGAGAAGGAAAGTGGAGATTTAATATATTCCTGTCTCCAGGCTAAGTTAAATTCTATAGTGATTTTTTTGTGTGAAGCTTTGGGTGAAACTGAAGGACAGAAACTCACCGACTTTACTCCCAAGCCAGCTCTTGGGTGGGGAAAAAGAGAAACCAAAACAAGTCTTTCTTTTACAAATGGTAAATATTCATTTATGGTGTAGAAGTGGGCTTAGAAAAATGGTTTTTTTTGCAATTATCCAGATATCTATCCCCAGTTATTTGAGATGCAGTCTGTGACTGATGCATCCTTGCCAGCAGAAGGTTTGTCTTACTATAGGGTTACAAAACATAGTGCTCCTCTCCCGCTACCATATGCCTGAGACTGGGGACACTTTGGTGGCTTATCTTATTCCTGACACAGCTGTACTGATGGTAGTGTAGATTAATCTTTCTGCCACAAATGTGAATATTTGTACTTAGTGAACTTCCAGCAGTCGTGGCTTCAGCAAGGTGCTTACTTCCTTGACACGTCAACTGTTTTTTCTTGATCATTCTGAGAATGGTTGTTCCTGAGTCCTTAGATAAAAATTAAAAATAATTCTTTACAGGAGCTCTGAAAATGCACTTATTTAACTCATACTAATTTTTTTTCTGTGTGTGTGTTTGTGTGTGTTGGGTTTTTTTGTCAAGGAAAGTACAATTTATCTAGTGTTATGGTATAACAAGTGTTTTAGTGTAAGACTAGGGCATTAGGGATGGAGCTGGCATGGCTCATTGCTTCTGCTCTGTTCAGGCTCCCTCATTACCTACATTCCCAACTGTGGTGTTTTCTGTGGGAATTGGTCTTTAACAATGTATGCTTTGCTTCGATATTTACAACCTCTTGCTGATCAGTGTATCAAAAGCATTTTCATTTAGAGGATGCATTTCAGGACTTTAATTGAGGAAATCTCTTTGTTCCGAGGCTCCATAATAAACCATACAAAATGCTGTCTTTGAACGAACTAGGTCACTGTAACGCGTGCACGCATAGAGTGATTCTCATCTGCTTAGGGCAGCCAACACTCGCTTGAGCCATATCCCTGGTGAGCTTGTCCCTGATTTATCCTTCTTGGACTGGCTTGTTCACAGGGAGCTTATGCTGAAAATTCACTGCTGGAGGTCATTCTCCATTCTTGGCATCTCTGGCAGCCTTAAGCTTAAATTGCAGCCTCATTTTCTATCCAATCAATACCACTCTTATGTCGCTGAGTTTCCATGGTGCCCCCAATCTTCTGTCTACATATTGATGTCTGACAGCAGGAATAGCATTCTGTGTCACTATATATACTTACTAAACCTGTCAAAACTATTTAAGGTCTGTCGCACTAATTTATATCCATATCCTGATATTATTTGTATCTGTTGAGCTTTGACTGATGGAACTTGTGGCACTAAGGAATCGGCCCAAACAATGCACTCCAGGGATGGCTCAAGGGATGGATGTTTTGAGAAAGGGGAAAAGGACTCTTTTCTAGAGTAGCTGGGTTAGTCTAGAATCCTTTGAGCACAATAGAGTCATTTTGAAAACATCCAAGTCTCAATGGCTCCAAGTTAATGCTTTGGAAATCATTGTTCATTGTGCTGCTCTGAATGCACAGAGGATCCTCTCCAATGGAGCTGTGGAGAGGAAAATAGAAAATTGGGCATTGTGAAGTGCTCAATGTGTATTTGAGGGGAGTTTGGGGAAATCTGAGTCAGTTGTCTGACATCAATTTCTTGAGCAGAAGCACTGTGGAGAAATGGAATTAGAGAAACCAGCAATGTCTTCAATGATGTGGATGTTTTTGTTTTACTAAAATAACCCACAGAGCAGAGTCATTGCATAAGAAATGGTATGGCAGCCTCACCGTGGACTGACAGAGCAGTGAAGCCATATGAGAAAAGGCACATCTGTGTATCACTAAATTTTGGGGCATTGACTACTTGTTACTCATGTCAGCACTATTAGGCACTAAATAAAGACCATATAGATTTTTAAAAAATTTAAATATGGTTTGCAAACTGTTGATTTTAGATTGAACAGAGGTGGTCATCAGCTCTTTAGTTCTTTAAAGAACTCTTTAATCCCACTACCTTTAATGTGAGCTTGTTCCAACCCATGAAATAAGAGCTTGGCAGTCAGTATGGAATTTGCTTCTTAATATTTTTCTTGTTCCAAGTTGCCAGAAGAACTGATCTTGTCACGTCAGGTTTGTCAGTACTTTTCAGACCCTCTTCAGGCTCCTACGGTTTTTCCCCTAGGGAAAAGTAAGGACCTTGAAGACTTAAAAGGACCTGCTGCAGGTAGTAAAGTACTCAGTTTGTTTCAGCAGTGTTTCACCTTGCCATAGTAGAAAAGGTCAGCAGGACTTTACCCAGCTAGACACTCTCTTGGCCAATGTCTCACCTTTTATTCCAAGGAACAGAATCACTGTGCTGTTTAAAGTATCTGACTCTACCTTCTGCAGTGGCACTGGGATGATTTTCTTATTTTTTAACTTTTTTGTTTCCTTCCTTGTCTGTATGTGTGGGAGTGACTTCTGAAAAACTGTAGTCGTCTTGCAGACTGCTTTTTCATGTCTTTCAGGCTGAAGATTGAGAGAACACAGCTGTAGGCAGTTTGATGGGAGATGAGAAGGGGGAGTAGGAATGTTATAAAGAGCTAGCTGTATTATTACTGATAAAGCCAGGGGATTTTCACCCTCACCATCCCTCCACTCTGAAAAGCCCTTCCTCGCCTTCCCAGAATGGCACATTCTGGTTTTGGTGGGGGTGACCTCTGGAGGTGAGGAATTGAGCTAACTATATCTGAGGCAAAATCCAGTTCCATTGCATTAAGAAAAAAGCATTATTGGGTTATTTTGGGCCTTAGGAGCACATTGCTTGGCAAGTGCCACTGATGGCATGGCAGCTGCAACAGAGGGGTAGAGACTTTTAGACCAGAAGAGCTTGTTATTTTCAGATAAAAATAGTCTTTGAAAAGAAATGGGGGCTCTTGGGGCTCCAGCGTACTGCCATTTAGTAAACTGCAAAGTTCAGTTTTAAACTGGGTCCTTCTCCTTTGAGGCCTGCCAGCACTGTTTCAGACTCATTAAATGTTTCACAAGAGCATTATAAAAATCTTCCTTCCTCATTAATTTCTACACAGTTTCAGCATAACTGGGACCTTGTAAATATCCCCTATTTAGTTGTGGATGAAGCATCAAATGTCATCAAATGGCTGTGCGGAGGGAAGAGAAAGAAGAGGAATTCTCTAATACCCCAGTCTAAATCCTTATTTTGACACTGGTCTGCAGGTAGCTAACCACATAAATGAGAGAGAGTTTTTGCTGTCTTCAAACTATATTTTTGGAGTAATTCCCTATTTGTACAAAACCTCTCTTTACAAGAGTAAAGCCAGACAGAGCAATTGGGAGGAAAGACAAGACTGGATGCCTCATTTGCCTCTGAAAGCCTCATCTGCACACCTGGGCTTATGCTCAGATATTTTAGGGAGACTGGTCCAGCTCAGTAGAGACAGGCACAGGACTATGAGATAGACTGTTTTTAAGGCTGGAGTGCAAAGTTGGTCTTGATCTTCTGAGCTCATTAAGGCACAAAGACAACTCTGGTGTTGTCTTAATCATTTGACTTTGCTAATTGCATTTACCTGTTGCCTTTTCTGTTCCTAACGATTAAAAAGGCAAAAAAACCAGATAATTTGACTCCATAGGTACATAGGAATTCCTTGTACGTTGACACAAACAGTAAATATATATCAATCTGTGGGAGCCAGAGTGTCCCTGCACAGAAATAACTGAATTAACTGCTCAGATTCAGTTCCAGTGGATATCAGGCACAAAACCTGCTTTGTTCTTATTGCAAACAGTAGCATTAGCTTCATAACCAACTAAAGATGATATGAGTCTTGCATTTAAGGCTTCCTTGTTTCTACTGGATCACTAGAACAACAGATTCATTTATGTATGTATTTATTTTTTCAGCTCTACTCCTCACACATCATGTATCTCGAAGTGCAAAGGAACCTTAGTAGTGCAATGCAAATGTATGCACCCATCTGTGGCCCACAACAGAAGGCTCACAGTCTGTAGCATCTTTTCCTCCATGATAGGAGCATCCAAAATGTGCTTAATACATTGTGTAAGGTTATTTGTTGTATCACAAACATTGTTTTTAAAGATAACTCTTTTAGGTNTTTTTTTTTTTTTTAGCAGGTTTACAGCATATGAGCAACAGTGGGCAGAGAGAGACTTTGTCTCAAAATGCCCATTTTAACATTTCTGTGATGCTCATTTAGGCACTTTGTCAGATGGCAAGGGATAGATCCCTTAAGGAGGTTTGCTGTCTTAGAAAGTAAGATAGGAAGTGATTTAGAAATAGCCTTGGTAGAAAGATGGCAGTTCTGATATGGTAGTGTCTGTACCATGGTGCCATGAAGTCGCAGCTTGTTTTCAGACAGCCAAGCTTCTTCCATTTCAATATTTAGTTCTTTTTCAGCTCACTAGAAATCATATTCTTCCTGTCTAGAAGAGATTAATATTTAACCAGGCACACATCCTCCAAACATTATTCAGGGAAAGTTGATGCTGCAGCAAGAGCTTCATCAGTGTAAGAAATATATAATTCAGTCTAAGATTTAGAAAGAGTAACCCCTCCTTTGTTTTGGCAACAAATTCTTCAAAATAAGACACAAATGCACTATAATGCTGCTAAATGGCTGAGACTCCTGTGCTTCTTGCAGCAAAACCTCATTGCTTTCATTGAAATTGCCTTTGAAGTGAAGCATCTTTTAGTAAATTAGAGATAATAGATTATTCTGATATTCTGCCTTAAATCTGGTAGAGAAACACTTTGTTCCTCTAGTTCAAACAATAAAAACTACATGTTTAAAAGTAGCCTCTCCACTCCATCACACTAAAGAGAAACAATTTGAAGTTCTTTTTCTGCCTAGGGTAGTTTGACCTGGAAAACCAGTCTTTTACTATAGGAATTTAACTTGCTTTTTGGAGCCGAAAAGCCCCTGAGATGCCGTGGTTGCTTCCCAATAGCTTGTGCCACCTGAGTGCCTGGTTGTTTGCTTGGATTGCTGCCTTCCCAGCGGCCAGAAAGCTCTTTTCCTCTGTGCAAGTCACTTGCTTTTATTAGAAGCCTGTCTGGCTGCAGCTGATATGCAGTAGGGACCGGTGAATGGAAAAAATCTACTAGTCAACAGATAGGATTTTCAGCAGTCTTCCAAAAATGCTGCATGCTTTGATTGAGGAACTTCATGTCATTTCACTTACTAAATCCTCACTTTGCTAAGCTGTCCCTTCAGCCCGTGTTTCTTGTCCGATTTGCGCGTTGTCAGATGCTTTTGCTAATCTCTGTAGTTATGTTTGCTTAAGTGATTATTTGGCAGGAGCGTGTGAGCAGGCGTGTGTGTGTGATTGCTGTTGGCATGGCAGTTGGTATGATATGGCATTAGCATACTTGTTCCGTGCTCTGGGCCTCCTCCTCTTCAAGGCTTATTTATGCAGCAGAAGGACAAACCCACCCCCCCACAAACCAAATCAGAAAGCCATGTGGGTGCTGGTTATGGTGTGATGATCCTCTGGCCAGTTTGACAGAGATCTGAAGTGTTCAGAGGAGCCTGAAGGTTGTTCTCATTTTCCTTCTAGTCCTAATCCCAAATAGACCATCCACCAGCAGATGTAAAGAGCTGCAGGGATTATGGGCTGCCTAAGTAGGGGTATCTGCATTGAATCTGGTCTTTGCTGTGCTTGCAAATACCATGGAAAAATGTGTTTATGTGGTGGTAAAGAAGAAAAGGCAAGCTCCTCTCCCTTCATGTTTGTTAGCTCAAGAGCCTGTCATGAAATGGGACATGGGTTTTAGTTGTATTTTGGATTTATCAATATGGAGTGGTCATTGGGATAATAGGTATATGTGTTTTAAGAGGTGCTGTTTTCTTCTTTCCATTGCTTCTAATTTTAGCTGTAGTCTTTGTGTGTCTGGTGCATTGTGGGAACATCTTCATGGGCTCTGAGTTACCTCACTGAGAACAGTGGGATTTACTTAGATAAAGTAAATGTAAAAGTGCATATGAAATCTTTGCTTGATCGGTCAAATTTCCATTTATAAGTTTAACATAATTAGTGAAAATAAAACTCTCTGACACAGTATGTGATCAGGTCCATGCCCTTTGTGAGTGGGTGGGATGAAAGCTCTTGTGAAAAGTTTTATAGCAATGCATTTACCATGAGGCCTTTGACAGCTTCACTTGGTATTTTTCTGGACATGTGTTTAAGCATGAACTGCTGTTGTATTAATTTTATTTTTTTGTAAAGTCAAGCTAATGATGAGCTGAGTTTCTCCTCCACTTTCAGATGTTAAATGCTTCTGTTAGTGTTAATAACCATACCTTTCCAAGGCAGAGTCTGGGGCTGTCCCTGTCCCTGGCCAAACCTGTCCCTGAATGACAAGCTGGTGCTGTGAAGGTTCTGAGTTTATCCTGATGAGAGGTGGAGGCTGCATCTTCCTGCTGGGATCAACCCTTGGTTTTGTCTTTGAAGAGAGAAATCTTTTGAGTTTAACGTCTGAAATATTTTGTAAAGTTGGCTGAAATCAGAAATGTAGGAGAGAGGGGAACATTTTCTTTCTCTATTCCTAACTACCTGGAAAATTGCTCCTGTTTTTATGATGGGGAAAAAAAAATAAAATCTGAAGTTCAAAAATGAGAGAAGTGTGTGAACTTCTTGCTCTTACTCATAATATTGATCCAGAAAAGTTATTTTGAAGCTGCTTTCAAAAATATTTATAGGCACTTCCAGTATTTTGCGACTGAGTTAACATTTACAAGCACCTCTTCTTACTTGGTAGTGCAGTGTCCTACATGGTCCTGGCCTTTCTGTGGCTGCTTCTCTGTGCCCAAATCTGTACTGATTTTCCCAAAGGGTGAGAGCTTTTGAGAATAATGGTAGGTTGAATACTGCCACTCAAGAAAAGGACTTAAAAATAAAGGTGGCATCTTACAGCATCTACTTTGTTTGTACAATTGCTATGTACTGTATTTTAGTTTGAATTATTTATGACTATGTCTGAAAGTCTTTTAAATAAAAGCCCTTCTTTCCTGTGCTAACCACAACCGTGGGATGAGTGAGTATGGCAGGCGTTTTTATAGAGGAAAAGAGAGAAATGTGTAAAGACTGCCCTGACATCATGCTTTGCACACACACCAAAAGCAAGTCTCTGCTTGGAGAAACTTAAAAAAACGTAGGGATGCATAGCAAAAATGTTTTAGTTAACTTTAGACTTACCAATTGTGCAACATGTACTGTAAATAACAACTTCACATCTTTATGCATTGACACTTTAAGCATGTGCAATAAGGCTCTGATTCCAGTTGGGATTTTACCAACTGAGATTTCTCAAGTAATTGGGGGTGGGAATTTCTTGTCTTATTTAAACTGCAACAAACAAAAAACTCAAAGCAGGAGAAGCCTGTGAAGTGTAAATTATCTGTCTTAAGTCAAGGAAAATTGAGGTTGAAATATTTCATCTAAGGCTTATCAAAATGGAAATTTTTGAGTTACTGAGTCCATGATTTCTGTTCCAGGTCAGTGGAATTCTAGTTTGTGTCTGAACACTTCTAGCACTTAATGGGCATTGAGGGAGTGGAAACAGGAACTTGGCCTACATATGAGATAGACACATTGGCTACAGTAAGCTCTTCGTGATGCCCTGTGATGTCCAAGCTCGTGCTCTTCATTAGGGCTTTTTTATGATCATGATGTCTCAGAAATAAGTGCTATAGAATACAGCAGTGGGCAATAAGGAGCATTTTCTTAAGTATATCCTTTCCTGATCCATGTAAAATTTTCTTCAAAGCATACCTCTGAGAATTAGAATCTAAGTGTAGTATTTGTAAACATTTTAAACAGTTGTGATAATTGTAAGTTTTTATAGAATTGTCAATTTACAAAATACTTGTAAACAGTTGAAATAATTTGTAATTTTTATTTACAATTATTACTACTATTATTGTAGAATTGAACAAAAATGGAAGTTTTATTTCATTTTTCCCCCCAAACTTGTACACGTAATGTTCTCATAACTTCTGTTGCAAAAAACCATTTTAACCTTTGATCACTGCCCTTAGCAGAGAATAAGCTTGGTTTTCACTGCCTGATGCAAAGTGTGTTTGGTATGAAATGAAAGGGATATTTCTTTAATCTCATTTTTATCTGTCTTCTGTTTCTTCATGTTTAAAAAATAGAGCCTAGGCCTAAATACTTTTTGGAGTAGCAGAACTTCCAGGCTGCAGCTGCTGATCCCAGGTGAACTCTGGTTTCCTTGCTCAGATTCCTGTATGGCCCCAGCTTTGCTGCCTTGCAGAACTAAACCATTGAAGGCAGAAAGTGCTTTTGTAGCAGTAGCTGGGTCAGTCTGTGAATTAGGCCTGTCTTTTCTCAAGGCATGGACCACTCTCTTCAGTCCCATTGCAAACATGTGAAAGTGGATGGAAGAGCATGGGTTGAGTTCTGTAAAACCAGGCTTATGTGGGTTTCTTAAAACTCTTTGCAAATAGTGTTCATCTTCCTTAGCTTTAAATGTGGGTGGTTCTGAAAGGGGTTTTCCCCTAGGCAGATAAGCTCCAAGCAATCTGTCTTGGTTTTGAGGATGTATTTTCATTACTCCGAATAGGTGAGGTTTCCTGAATCTTAATGTTAAATTCATGTGTCTATAATGTCCTAATTTTCATAACCTCGACTTGTCTTTGCTTTAATCTCTTTCTATTTAAATAGTGCAGTAGGTCACCTTTCATAAATATTACATGTTCTCCCATGTTTCTCATTTTCAGTAGCCTTCTACAGCCCCATGCCTAGTTCTAAATCAACAGAATATTTCAGTTACTTTATTTTGATGTGTGCTCACAATTCACACCCTTATTCTAGCAATCGCATTTAGTTGAAATTTAACCCAGCATTCTGTAATTTTAATTTCCACAGTCAAATGATTTTTCATATTACAGCTTACAATTTTGGAAGTGTGGTTCCAAAGTTTTGTCTACTCTGAAATTACTCTTTTGCTAAGCACAGATATGTGACATTATCTGTCTTCAAAACTTTTTTGATGTCTAGAACTTAATTTAGTAATCACTGGTGTATAGTGGTATGGAAGCAGATATATATATTTGCTTGTTTGTTGTTGTTGTTTTTTCCATTATATACTTCAATATGTCTGTGGTGAATTTTATCTGGTATTTGTGTTGTCCTGTTGCCTGGGTAGTTGTGAGGACAAGGAGCCCCATACTGTTGGTTAACACCACATTATATGGACACGGTGTTTCGTGGCCTTGTTTTCCATTCTTTCTATCAGATGTTTCACAAATGCCTTCTTCAACACCTATCCTAGGCAGGACTTTGGGTGCTAAAACAGCTCCCTTTTGTATGAAAAAAATATTATTCTTATCCTGGGAGTCTCTGTTCCTTGGCTAATATTGAAACAGTGACAGGACCTTTCCTCTTGTCCCAAAGATGACAGAGCTCTCCTAACAGTTTCAAAGTCTTTGAAAATCTGAACAATTTACATCTAGTGAAAAAGAGCCAGAATATGTTTTTAAAGCTTTTTTTGTAGGTTAGTGGGGCATGATTTATCATTGTGAGAAATGTGCTTTTTTAGACTTCTCTAGTTTGTGGGGCTGCTATTTCAGCTGCTTTACACTTGCCTTTAACTGATTTTTCTCAGCTCTGGAAATGCAGTGTAGTGCAATCAAATTTCTCAGGTAGTTTATATTTTTTTTCATTTGCTTTATTTTATTTCCCCTAACTCTGTCTGGCGGTTCTGCCTCAAGTTCTTTACTTGTATAACCCTGGGGTATGCATCTCCCTTCCCTGCTCTGAAGTGAAAACTGAAGCAGGGGAGCCATTTAACTTCTGTGCAATCTCTTTTTCTGCCCTTGCTGACTTTGCATCAGGAGAGTCTGCAGGACCCACTGGCTCTTCTGGAGTTCCAGTCTCCCTTGTGCTTAAGGAATGCCTTATTACTTGTCACTATGCATTTGCTTCCTTGTTCTTCAGCCTTGCTCTTGGACCTCTTAATCTCCATTTTACATCTCACCTGCCATCTGGGGTCTCTCCTATTAGTTTTATTAGTTTCACTTGGGCTGCATTTCCATTTTCTTTCTCTTAAAGATATTCTGTGAGTGAATAAATTTCTTAAAATACATTTGCAAAGTTATTTTGTTTTCTTTTTTTTTTTTTTTTTTCCTGACTGACCAGAAGTATCATCAGTGGTTGCACTTTGGCATCATTTCAGAATATCTGTGCTCATTCTTGGCATGCTTTTTGAAAGGATGGCTCTCAGGGAATAGAAAAAAGCGACTCCCAGATTCCATGATTTTTAAAGCCTGGTTCTCTTGGCACTGATAATGACCTCCCAGTCATATGCCATAATCAGGTGGTAACTGCAGTGTAGAGATTTCAAATGACTCTGAGAGAACTCTGTTTACATCCTGTGGAAATATATCTGAACTGTCGCAGTCCTCACTTTAGAAATAAATCTAGAAGCTGCCCTAATTCCTTAATCAGTTTTTTTCCATTGTTTGGGACTTACTCATTGTAGGTTTTCCTTCTGCAATCTTCAAACTAACTGCCACCATGTGAGTTGGTTACACTGACAAGAAATAATTTATAAAAATTATCTCACTTTCACATTTATACAAAATGGTAATGTCATCATTTGATCCCCAACTCTTTCACAGTGATCAGCCCTGGTCTGAATTGGAGGCTTGTATGTTACATCCTCAAAACTGTAGCTCAAAATTTCTAGTTGGAAACTCTCCCCTACTCTGCCTCCTTGTGAGGAAAGCCTGAAAAGTCCTGTTTGTCCTTCTGACTTCTTCCTTAGCTGGTATATGTACAATATTTTATGTTTCTGCCTTTTAGAAGAATTCCCTCTAAGCATTTTAGCTGAAACCTGATCTGCAGTATCTGAAGGTTCACCAAAGTAACTAAATATATATGTAAAAGTAAATGTATATATGAATATAGGCTCATTGTGATTTTGATTGGCTGTATAATTTAACAATTCTTGTGCTCCTGCCTTATTGGGGGAGGGGGGTGGGGTTGTTGCTTTTGTTTTTTTTTCTTTTTTATTTAACAACTGTGCTCCACAAAGCCGTTTGTGATATTAGAAATGTAAGCTAATTGCACCCATGTACATCTAATTTGTTGCTCGGATGCTTTTCAGCTGTGGTAAATGGATAATTGGATAACTATTTCAAAACAGATATGTTGTCAGAAGTGAAATATCCTGTGCGAACTTCCCTTTTTCCCCTAAGTCTAACTGTGTTCAGTTTATCTGATGCTGACTTAGGCTCCATGCATCTCACACAAAATTACTTGAATACTAACTTCTTATAGTAACACTTATACTTCTAAAGTGTCTTTCATTTAACTCCTAGAATTATTTTGATTATTTGCAAAATTGATATTTATTCTCCTCTTTTTCCCCTTTCTGACTCCTGTTATGGAAAATCAAGTCTTAATAAGTGGAGGTTGCGGGTACTTTAATGTTATTACCTTTTAAGTGTAGAATCCCAAAGCAACTCCTTTTGGAAAGAGAGGAAGCTTTTGTTTCAGCCTTCATTTTGGAGCTATCCTGCATGCTCAGCAGTGGTGAGGAGGGCAGGGCTTGGACATCTGCCACTCTGCTTGCTCCTCAGCAGAAGGTCCTGTCCCCAGGTTGCATTCCTGGGCACAGATGGAATGAGAGAGATGGGATGGTAGTCTCTTAGCACTAGCTGATGTCACAACAAGCAGTCTCGAAACATCTCTGTGCATTTATTTTTTTAATTTTGATGCATGCCAGCATCTTTTTAGCAGAAGAAAATCAACTTATGCAAACATATGCCAAGAGCAGGAAGGGAAGGCTATTTGATCAGGAAGTATGAAATGGGCTTGTCTTTAAAAGCTGGTTTTCTTTCTTCGTGCTACTGGAACAAGATTTATAACAGTGATTAGTAATCACAAAGTTCACCTAAGACATTTTAAACTCACGTCTTTAGAGAAAAACATCTGTAAAGGAATATATGAAGAGGAAAGAAGCAATTGCGAGGCTGAGTTAGGCACCGACATGTTCTTCCTTTTTAGCAAACTGGTGTGTGCAAGTTAGGTGCGCTGCCGCTTGTCAGCCCCGTCCCTCAGCGTTTCCATATAAGCCTGTTAACTGGATTGGGCTGGACTTAAGAAAGAGCTCATTCCTAATCTTGATGGGCTCAAGTGGCTTTTATGGAGGGTGCTGTGCATGGGCACAAGGGCTTAGTGCTCCTTGTCATCATGTGAGTCCCTAAATGCGTTACAGGTTTTGCTGTGACACACACAGCACCAGGAGCGGCAGAAGCCAACTGTGGTTGCAGATAACCTCCTGCTTCTAAAGATGGAGCTTTTAGAACATTTGCCTACCATGCCTCTGAGTGTGGCAAATGAAGGGGTGACAACAAGTGCCTTTTATTTAAAGTCAGTCATTGTTTAGATGGAACTTGAGGAAAAACATGCCGGGTTTGAATGGTGCTGCGCTGTGCAAAGGCTTTGGAAATGAAATAACTTGACCTTTTGTAATAGCTCACCTGTGTTTGACATCCAGCTGCTAATGCCACTGCACTGAGCTGCATGGTTAGAGGATTTGTGAGGGAGGGAAGAATTTAAGTGTGCTGATCAGAGTTCAGTGGAAATTTTTTTGTCTTATGACAAGTAGAAACAAGGACTGCCAGCCTCCTGGGATGGGAGTGAACCTCCACCTTGGTCTGGTGGGATTTGTCTGTGGGATTTGGTGGCCCTGTTAACACAGCAGTAGTGTGTTTTCTGCAGCTCTGGCGTTCACCACAGCTCACGCAGCATCCATGACATTGTTTTATGGTTTACTTTCCCATGCATGTGCTTTGCAGGCTTCCAGTGAGATCCCAGAGAAACCTACCATTGATCCCATTCTCCTCCCTTCCTGTGTGTGTGGTGGAGCACACAGAACATGTGTATCACAGGCAAATCACAGCAACTGAGGTCAGAGGTCAAAATGGCCTGGACATATCAGTCTCTCTGAGCTTGAGAGAGTTTTTCACTGTAAAATGGAACACACTGTCCTTTGGGATTAATAAAATGTACGCATACAAAGTTTGGAATTGTGTGGTAGCACGAGGCTGTCTGAGAGCAATTTCTATTTGCTGCCAAGAATGCCGAGTGTTCATCTTTTAACCCAGTCACCTCAGGACAGCTGAGTTCTAACTGTGGTTTGTGTGGGTTGTTTGGTGCACAGGGACTAACCTGGTTACTGTGTGCTTTCAGTTATGACATGTTTTGGTGTGGAATTTCCAAGTGAGAGTTTGGTCTAGTGGCTAAAATGTGCTTGACTGCATTTGGTGCAATTTCAGCATCTGCCTCTTTGGAGGCTGGGTTGGTTTGGAGCTGGGGAGGCTCCTGAAGAGGCAGAGAGCTCTCAGAACATTTGACTTTGGGATTCCTGGAACACCTGCCATAGCTGTAAAGGCAGATGAAGATGGTGTCCAAGAAGGGACCAAAGAGGATTGACTGCAGGGTGCTCTAAAACTGAGGAGAAGACTTTGATGTGCTATTGCAAACCCAGACAGGACATGCTGGGTAGCTCCCAGGGCTAACACTGATTGGAAAACAAGCTGCATTGTTATGCTCTTAGACCCCTTTTCCAGGGCTACCTTGGGACAGCTGTTGGGATGCTGGAGCTGGGAAAAAGGGCTCTCACTCGGTGGGGAGCAGTGAATGCTGCAGGCAGTGATTAAGAAATGGTGTGAGTACAGGGACACCAAAGATTGCAGTAGCAATGCATTTTATTTTTTTTTTTTTTGTCATCCTTGTGGCTGGAGCAGGACTGTGAATGTTTTTATGGAAGACCAGGGCAAGAGAAATGAAATGATGCAGTGTGAGATGCATTGGTAGATTTGTGTGTAGGAAGATTACATTTTGCTTGTGTGCAGCAAACTTGGTGTAGTTAGTAGTATTTAATGCTATTATTTGTTTTTGAGGTTTTCTTTTCCTCTCTTTTAAGCAGTGTATTTACTACATAAAGGAAAGCAAAATGTTATTCATGTATATAGCACCTTCCAGGGAACTGGGAGGAGTCCAGAGCAGTTTGCAGTTGACACAGATCTATTTACTGTGGCTGAAAAATCATCCTGGGATGCTGTGGGACAGTCCCCAAGCAGGCGTGTGGTTGGGCTTTCATGAAATTCCAGCTTCTCATGTCACACTGTCCATCCCGAAGATTTCAGGACATTTTTAAAAGCTGGTCATGATCTGGGCCCATGTATGGTTGTTCTCTCCCATTCTCTTTGCTATCCTAACTACTTTTAATTTGCAGTGCCTGAGCATTGAGGAGAAATCCCATCACAAATTGTGTGTAATCTCTGATCTTTTACTGGTTACAAAGTTCAGGCTTTCTCTTGCTCTTCATTAGGAAAAAGATAAAAACAAATCTATTGCTGGAAACCTATTGGGTTAAGAAGAGAAAATATGAAAGAAATACACCTTATGGTCCCTGGAATGTAAGAACAAGTGTGTGTAGTATCAGACTGCAAGGGAAATCGGAGGCAGAGCTCCTTCGAAGACTTCCCCAGGCGTAAGCTGGCTGGTCTGATGGCAGAAAGTTTGCAGACTCTTTGAGGAGGTTGATCTTATGGTGCTCTTCAGAAGCCTGGGTGTTAAATAGCATCCCTTCCCCATTTTCCAGTCACACGGCTGCATAAGATAAAAGCTTCGTCGAGCTCCAGGACCTTGGATCGGTCTTGCAAAATCCAGCCAGCCATTGTGAGTGTGGTTAATTCACACCGTCGCCACAGAAGACAAAATGGATCTTTGAAACAAATGTGGTGCTGGGGGTAAACCCATCAATCATGTGAATGCTGCTTTACAGTAATTCACAACTGCAGCTTTTCTCTCCAGCAAGGGCTGGCTGAGTCCGATCAATCCCTTGGCTCTCAAATAGGTCTCAGCAGGCAGTAGCTTGCTCCTTGTGGGTTTGTATGTACATGAAAGCCCACTTTATATTAACTCTGTGGAATAGTATTTTTCCGTCTCTCTAAACCCCTTAGCACTAATTCAGTGTAATTATACTCATTGAATACGGTACTGACAGCCCCGCTCCTCCCCCTTTCCTGTCAGGATATTTGCCTAAAAATCGCTAGATGAAGAAAATCCAAAACAAGGATGGGATTTTTTTTCCTGGCCTGTGTTGGTTTTTATTATTTTAATGTAACCCGATGGTCATACTTTCAAGTATTTTCTTTAAAGCTGAAGACTGAAAACATGTTTTAATTTTATTTTCTGTTAAAATTAATGAAGAATTAGACTTCAGTCTATAAGGAAAATGTTAAATGTTGCAAAAGTTCATCACTAACTGAGCATTGGAGTAATTGTAGTCTGAGGCTGCTGAAGACCTCTTTCTACCTTTCTGGAAAGAGGAAAGGACGTCAGGAAAAGGCAGGGAGCCTCTTTCCACCTGTTCCTTTTTGTCTAGGTCTGTGTCTTGGGGTTGGGTGACATTTTCCCTGTCGTGTTGCAGTGCTGAAAATAATGATGCAAGTGTCTTAGCACAGCATGTTTTAGTCCTTTCTTTCTCCATGTGTATGAATGAAACCTATGTAATGGAAATATCTGGAAAGCAGTGATAAAAAGTATTTTAGGGGGTCACAGGAAGCAGGAATTGGCAGATGAGCTCTGAATGTAGTGCTGTGGAGAAAAGTCTAAAACCAAATCTTAGGCATATGCCTGAGAGGGCCAGATCAGGGTGATGGAGATACCAGGATAAGGGATCCTGTGTTGGTGTCAACATGTTCAAAAGATGCAAAAGAGAAAAAAAAGGAAAGGAAGAACTCTTCAGCAGACTAGTGGCTGGAGAGAGTTTGCTCTGTGGCTTAAAGAGCTTGGTCTGCCTGACAAACTCAAAAAGAACAGATAACCACATTATAAATATCTCTTAGGGAAGAAAAATTACAAGTACTGAAGGCATCTCTTACACTTACTGGGGAAAGCTGTGATAAGAAAAATTCGATTACAAACTAATTTACTATATTACAGTGTTGATGGTGAAAGGCAGGATGATAATTTTACAAAATATTTCCTTAGAAGGCAGTGGATCCCTCATCTTACAAAGTGTAAATGGCAAATGTGGGGTTGTGGATACCAGAAGATTGGTACAAAGCACTAACTTGGGGCGTTTGCATAAGGACATCCATTTTGTCTTGACAGAAAGTTTTTCTCAGCTTCTCTGAGGTGAAATGTGGGCAGGTCAGGGAAGCAGAACTTGTGTTTTAAAAGATAGCAAATGTGTCCTGCTTTAGCAAGTAATTGGGTTTCCTTTTTAACTGTAATATGCAAATACTGTAATTTAGGTGCCAATTTGCTTCCTTCAAAGGCTGTGACATGTTGCAAGTCACACCTCTTGTGTTGCCCTTTATCATATCAATTTGTAACTTGGCTTCTGTAAGCCTAGAGAAACAGTCAAACATCCTGTGAAAAGCAGAGGGAACAGGGAAACATGCATCATAGAAACTAAAAGGGCCATGTTGGTAGGTCATTTACCAGCAAAGTAGACAGTTGCTTATTCTTTCCTTTCTAAGTTTTGGTTGTTGGTATTTTTTTCTGTTTTCTTTCTGTTTTTGTCTCCTGCTTACCTTGTCTTTTTGGAATGCTAGCTAAGTACATGCTTTCCTTTCTAATCAAGAGATATTTTCTTGACAGCAGACAGGCAGGCCTCAGCCCTTATTCCTGAAACCCAGGTCTATAGTCACAAAAGGTCTCCATCCAAACATTGTCTTCCTCTCTTCAAGTCTCACCTATATAAAGCCTCTTAGAAAGGTGAATCTGAATGAATAAAAACATGCATTTTTGAGGTGGGTGGATTGTGTTCAGGTGGGGTGGAGGTCGTGTCAGCTTTATAAGCTTCCTTTGCTCATGGGAGCACTGCATGCTTTTCTGGTCATGTAGATAAGCCAGTTCTGTTTCCAGAATCAAGGGAAATGCTGATTTTCCTGTCATTGAGAAGAACGAAGAAGCTTAGCAACTTTGAACTCCAGTTCAATTTCAGCACTGGTTATAGCTATAATAAAATGCTGGCTTTATTTAAGAAGATTCTGAAACATCAAATACCAAGCAGGATTTTCCCAAATGGGAAAATTTGTTCCTCTCTGAGAATGTAGAACTGTACCAGTCCTTAAATTGTGTAGTACAACTTGGATGGGGAGGACAGGGGGCAAAAAACCAGAAGTTGTGATGTGGAAGGTGGTTGTAGACTTCATCAGTTGCACAGACCGTAGAGCAGTGTCTATTCTCTTTGTCCTGCTTTGTTTTACACAAGAATCATCCTGCCAAGTGAACATTAGGACCCATTACCTTTTGTTTTTGTCTCTGTGAATAATTTTGCCTTATTTGATGATTGTGTTGATCTAGTGGAACCATCTGGTAATTCCACTTCAAAAGGCTGAAACTTTCGGCTGAAAACTTTGGATGGAAGTGCCAGGATTGGGACAATCTGGGTTCTGTGGAGCAGCAGCAAAGTGATTCTGGATTTCTAGATCTGATGAAATATTATTCTCAAGCTTTATGCAGATAGCTCCTCCTGTTGCTACAAAAAATGTTTTCAATAAGTTGTGGTGTTCAGGTCAAGGGATCTTAATTTTGAACTTTCTTCTGCGAGAGTTGCCTGGGTAGCAAACTTTCTAGCACAAGAGAGGTCTTTTGTTTAAACAACACACACAATAAGTGTTACCAGAGCCAGATAACTACAGATAAGCAGGCAGCTTGATGAGATTAGAAGGGCAGCAGTAGATACCACAAACAGAGGCACATACATTATGAGCTATTCTGATTAGCTCCTATAATCTTTAAACAGACTTCACTGAACTGTGCCTGGTTGAATTGTTCTCTCATGGGACACTGTGTTTCGATTTGTGTTGCTGACACAGAAGAACCATCCATGCTACCTTTTGAGTAATTGTGAGTTGCCAAGGCTGAGAGTTCAAAGCCTGCAGCACGCTGAAGTGGGGAAAGGCAGCCAGGAGCTGGTGCTCTTGAACAGATGGTGACCCAGAAAGCTGTCTGCTCAGCAGTAAGTACTTAATGACATGCAGGTGTCCTTCATGTTTGGAGCACTGAAGTTTTTAAATTTACTGTAGGAAGTTTCTTTGAAGACCAAATGAGGCTTCCCACCTCTGTGGAGCCATTTGTGGCACAATTTGTTGCTTCCAAAATCTGTCTGTTTATGTTAAACAGATGTGCAGCACAGAGCTGACCTGAACTGCCCTACAGCAGGAATTAACCATGGATCAACCAGATACACCTTCATTCAAGACAATTCAAAGCCTTAGCCTGAGGCCACCAGAGAGAAGAACCATTTGGAGGGTAACTCCTCACAAAAAAATATTACTGATATCTGTTCTTAACAGTAAAATTTGTTATACCAGAGCTGTGTGCTTGCTCTGTCTGTTTGGAATAGCATCATCCTATTAACTTTTGCCATGCCCTGAATAAACAGTGATTTTTTGAGAACTAGAAAAAACCTTTCCTAAGTGATCTCTTTCTGTTTGCAAGCCAGCTTTGAATAGGCAAAGCTGCATGGAGGTGAGGAGAGAGGAAGAGGTCTGGAGTCAGAGGCCTGGGGAAGATGAGGTAAGGTGTGAGGATAGGAGGAGCATCACTGTTGGATTTCTTGTCTCTTTCCTTTCTGTCTCAGCTCAGTGTTGCAGTGCTCTCCCTTCTGTCCTCAGCCTACAAGTCTGCAGCATTACTTGTAGCTTTTCCATGTTAGCAGAGCCACTTCTCATGAAGGACAAAGAGCAGAGGAGTAGCAGCAATTCTGCATTGTGCCTTCAGTGTTGGCATCCCTCTGTATTGAGATGTGCCTCACTATCTTTAATAGGCAGTACCTTTGGTTTTAGCAATCCCTTTGGAGGGACTGACTCCCCAATAACGGGTGATGAAGGTAAAAACACCACCTCAATAGTAAGCATTCTGCAGGTGAAAAGAAGTGGTACCTGTGCCTATTTCTGGTTTTGATAGATGTGCTTTGATAGCTGTGGAAGAGAGATTTGGAAGCAATGGAGAATGCCAGCTTTAGTTTCAGTTAATTTGTATACAAGTTGACAATTCTGTTTCTCTTTATTCAGAAAGCTTTTTGAATATACTGGCTCCCTCTTACTGTGATTCCCAGGCTGTATATTGTATATTCACTGAAGTGAGTGTTTCTGCTTGTGTGCCTGAATTTCCTTCCTCAGGGTAGCTCAGGCTAGGGCAGGGTATGAGCGACAATGGAGGGTAATACAGATTAACCAAAAGCTGAGGCTTAAGTATGAGCTCTGGATCTGAGCTCACTGGCCAGCAGAGGTGCTAATGTCATTCCCGGGAAGCTTGGCTTGGCATCCAATTCACTAAATTAACACTGAATAAAAAGTTTAATGATTCCTGTCTCTCGGGTGATACCTTTTCACTGGAATGCTAAAAAAAAGGAATTAAATTGTGGCCAGAGGATTGAAAGAGAATTGTGCCTGATTAGCTTTCGGAAGGAGGAAAAATAATCTCACGGTTCAGAATGGTAATGGCTCTGCAAGGGGCAGCTATCTCCTGGAGTTATCACTTAATCTCTAGGTAGCCTCTCTTCTGAGTCATACTTAATGGGTAAGCTTTGGACTGGCCTTCACTGAAAAGGAGAACTGTACTATTATTTCTCTGTTGGGATAAGGCTGGAAGGCAGTCTTAGGTAAGAATTTGCCTCTTACTGAGTTCTGCCCTTTACAGCTTTTCTCCCATAACCATCCCCAAGGACCCTGCTGGCTTCTGCCTAATTTTTGGTATGCTTGAGATGAGTTTTGACTGGTTATTCTGGGAAATCATCAATTATATAAATATCCTAGTATAATCTATGACACTCTTATCTAATACCTTTGCAAAAGATTCTGGATTTAGGGAATCACTTGTCACAGCTTGTTGCCTTCCTTCTGTCCTGCTTATCTCTTTTTCAAGTGGTGCAGGCAAATTAAGCTCTTAGGAGCTGCTGCATTTCAGACTTTCCTTTCTGTCCTTTTCCCTTTCTTCCTGTCATTGCCATCAGCAAGCTCCCTCAGCTCTGTAAGACAGTATGCAGTAGCACATTTTCCTTCGTCTGACGTTGGGATATGTGGTGTCATTTGACTGTGTTTTTAATTATTATTGTTTTACCGTGCGTCTGATTCAGATGCTCTGAAAAGAAGGAGCTCTTTGCGGTTTTAGTGAGGTTGCAAGAAATGGGGGAGTTGGAGGAACGCACCAGAAAACAGATGCTATGTCTGAGTGAATTAAGCTATTGCCTCTAGAGTGCTTTACTCCCTAGTGCTAAAATTTACTTTGGTATTTGATTGATATCACCTATGAAGACAAATCAAGCTATGTGACGCAGGGGTGATTGGGAGGAAAGGCAGGTGTATGCAATGGGAGAAAAATACTTCTCTATAAAGAAAAAGATTTGCTGAATGGAATTAAAACACTAAAAACACAGCTTTGTTTCTAATTATATTTTTTTCCTTGCCATGAGTGGTCCATCCTTCAGACTTCTACTGAGACTTCTTTTCAGGCATTTCTCCCTTCTCCCCTCAATTTTTTATCCTTTTACTGGTAATTCTTTCCTAAGAAATTCTGTCTTGGGAAGGGGCTGAGGAAACCACCACTGCTCCCAAAACCAGCATCTTTCTTGGTGGAATCTGTAGTTTTTGCAAGTGAGCTCTGTTCCCTCACACCTCCTGTGCTTTTCTTTTTCAAATCACATAACTTCCTGCATGAGGTAACCTTTTCTATCTCAGGCTGTCTCTCTCCCTTGCTTGCTCTGCCTCTGGCTTGCTCTCTGGGTCCCTTGCTCAGTGATGAATGAGTTTCATTCATCTTTCTTTTGGGGGCTCTGTGAAAAGCTTTAGGCTTTGCCTGCTCCCATTTTTTCGCTCAGCTATTCATTTCCATGGCGATGGAGAAAGGAGGGGGTGGCAGAGTGGGTGGCAGTGGGGCCAAAGGTCAAGAGTGGCCACTTTCTGAATTAAAGCTTTGAATTCCATTAAAGGTGACACGTTGTAACCTGGAGTAACTCTCCAAGAACTTGGCTGTCAAAGTCATCAAAGCAAAGAGAGAGGGAGGCAGGAGAAAGAGAGAGATCAGAGGAGGAGGAGGAAACCAAGAGCTTGAAGCTGCTGTCAGGATTACATCTGGTGACTTAATATAGGGGTAGTTCATTTGTGTTGTCATACACTGTGCTTCAGTGAGGCCGTGCTCTGAAATCTGCATGTGGATGGGGTGTGTGAGCTAGGGAGGATTCCCCACATCCTTTGATGAACAAATGTAATCTTCTGATTAAGTAAACAGCCCTTCTCCTCTGAGAAATGGGAGGGGGAAGTCGAGTAGAGATAAGAATCCCAGCTACTTTGCCATTTCACTAGATTATTTTTTAATTTCTTTCAAAGAGGTGCCAGGAGGACTTGGCCCACAAAGATGAGGGATGTTTTCTTGGCGTCATAAAAACAGTCCTTGAGTGAAAGTCTGTGTCCCAGAAGACAGCATGTGAAATAGCAAAGTGTATCAAGCTGTTTCCAAACATTCAAAATTTAGGTGTTTTAAACACATTAATTTAGGAAACTCACCAATCCCTATATTAAAGAAAAAAGCCAACGTGAAACAACAAAAAACCAAAACCAAATTAAACCTGCTGAGTTTTGCCACTTGCAGATGTTTTTCTCTGAAGGTTGATTATACAGGGCAGGAATTGGAAGAAGGCACTTGGACCTCATGTCGTGTGTGTTACATTCTGAATTCACATCCCCTCTTTGAACGGTCTCATCATAGTGGTAATCAAGTCTGTGCAAAGATTCCCATCTTTTCACTTCTGTGACCTGATGAGGCAGTTGTTCAAAGCAGAATTTTCTGGTAGTTTCCAAGTATGGGATCTTGCTTCTGATACTGTTGAATTTCAGAACTTGTTATCTCTTGATCTCCAACGTTTCCATTTTTTCTTTTATGATGACCTGAGCCTAATATGAACTAGCAGGAAAGCCTGCTAATTGTGGAGTGGAAAAAATTTGTCATGCTTGATTTCTTGAGTTTTCTGTAATAAATGAAAATGCAAATATTTGGTGCTAAACTTCTTGAGGAACCTTCTTGGAAACCTTGCCCCAGCCTTATGTTTCTCAGCTTGCTAAATCTGTCTAGATCCCAGACTGAGCAATGTTGTTCTTGCCAGTCCTGAGTATGCTGCTGTCAAAAACTGTGCTGTGTGATCAGCAACCAAAGTTTGTAAAAGTCTCTCTGTACTCTGAATCATACATGATATGAAGCCTTCAGCATCCAGGTCAAGTTGGGATGTCTGGAAAGATTTAGTTCCTTCTCATTCAGGGTATTTGATACTTCTTAGAAAGATTTTTCTTGTAATTATGGTTTCTCTGCTTATTTTGCCACTCACTAGCATCCCTGAGCTTCCCTGTGGCCCTGTAATGAAAAGCTTAATCTGTTAAAAGTAGAGGGGGATTCTAAGGTTTTTATTTTGCTAGAAAAGTGTGGCTTTTATTGCTGGAGCCTTTTAGGATTCTATGCTAAAAGTCAACTGTGACAGACTCCTGCTGTTGTATTTTTTTATTATGCATTCCTTCATATATAAAAATGAATTCTGGAATCTTGTAAAATAATAATCTTAATGATTCTTTTTTTTTACAAGTCTGTATTTTCATGGGGTTTTTTTTTACTGATGTGTGGTATATAAGACAGTAGTAGCCAGTAATTGGTCTAGTAATGTAACATTTTTTAATCTTGGGCATTTCTTCGCTTGTTTAGAAAGCAACTTGTAGCAAAAGGAGCACTGGGTTTTTCAGGCTAATTTGCACAAACCCTGCATCTTTGCAATGGAGTAAAAGTAGGAATTGAGGCTGTATATGGTAACTATAGGAGGTAAAAAATGAGGTACTAGGAAAGTTATTAGAAAAGTGGGACATTCATGCACATTTTTTTGTTTGTTTTGGGTTTGGGGCCTAGAGAAGATAGGGAAGGAATAGCTTTTATTTGCCAGAAATATTCTAAACTGACAAGCAAATGTAGAATGGAGGCTTACATTACTGAATGACAGTCCTGTCAGCCAGAGGTAACTCCAGAGATGTTAAAATTCCTGTAATGAGGAAGAGAATCAGCCGTAATATTCATTATTCCATGCTAAAGGAGGGACTACTGAAAGAGCTCTAACTTTGGAGAAATACTGCAGCTAATAAAGGTAGCTAAACCAGGCAGGGAAAGAAAGGATCAAAACTGCAACAGCAACCACTGGTTCAGAGGTATGCAAACTCAGGCCGAGGGGACCCCAGAAATAGGCCAGAGACAAAGTGAATGGAGAATAAAGGCATAGGAGGTCTTTTTACATGAGAGGGAGAAGAAGGCAGTGCAGGGACTGAGAGTGTAGAGTTTCTTTGTTAATAAGGAAGATATTGGCCTACTTTAGCACACTCAGACTCTGTTTGGCAGCACATGAATATGAGGGGAGCCGCTATCGTGTTTGTAATTGTGGCGTTTGATGGGAGGTCTCCCTGTATCTGCAGGATGGTGAGTCTGATGCAGTGTTATCTCAGAGGAGGGGTGCTGTGAGCTGCCTCAGGAGCAGCACTTGTACCAAGTGTACTGCCCGGTGAACCAGGGCTGTTCTCTTTTTCCTCTTAAGAGATTTGTCTCCTATTTTAATCTGCTTTCGTTGGTGAGATGCTTGTTTGGAACAAATCTGCTCAGCAGGATTTTCAGTTCTGTTATTCCTCTATTCCACTCACCTGAAACAAACAAAAAACTAAGACAATCAATAGAAAGCGTAGAAATTTGATTTGCTACAGAGACTGGGTTTATCTATTCTGCTATCTTTGATCCTCCTATTCCAGGTACACTTTCCTTCGTGTGGCAGTCTCACAGTTTCACCCTCAAGGGTGTTGCCTTGCTCAGTCTTACTGAATTTCTTTGTCTTTTCATATCTGCTTGGAATACATTCCTCCCCTCTCTGTGGCAAACACACTAGTTGATATTGGCTCTGCCTTGAAAAGCTAGTGGTAAGAGAAAGCTGACTTATTTGTGTGTTATCTGGGGAGTGAGAGTACACTGCCTTGCAGAAGCTGTAGTAGGATTGATTGGGTGAGGCACGAGCAGTTTTCTTTCCTGTCAAGTCGTTTTGAGAATCAAAATGCAGGAATACAGCATTTTGCAAGTTGTAATAATGTGCCTTCCATTTAGAGGTGTGTCTTGCTGAAAAGCAGACATGGTAACAAATGTCACAGGACTTTTGCTTCCCCAGCTGTCTGGATGTTGACTGTAAAACTTGTTAGCATGGATGAGGTGAAGAGAAGGGCATGTACTCTGTGTTATCTTAAGAGAGAAGGGGACAAGTGGTACTAAACTAGCTTTTGGTTTGTAGGAACTAAGAGTAGCAACATTGCCACTTGATCTGCTGTCTCAGTCATGTGCAGACATAGTCATCCTAATAAAGTTTTGTGTCTGAAGGAACAGTGTTCTTGCTCCTTCAAAGAGACCTGGTTGCAGTGGAAGACAGCCTGGAACTGCAGGGAAATTGGTCCTCTGCTATGATTTATACCCAAGTAACCCTTCAGACTGCAATACTTTCCAGGCTTCCTGTGTGTCTTCTTTGGTCATGGAGCCAGGAAGCCAAAGCAGCCAGGGGCTAAATTTGCTAGAAAGACATCTAAATCAGAATTGTCCTTGCTTTGGAGGAAAGTCCAAACCTTCAGTATATGCAGAGGAATGGTTTGATTTGTGCAGTCTGGGTGTTGTGAAGAGGTCCTGATCACATTAACTGTTTAAATACACCATTCCTGATACCTGTGAAGATAAATTGCTGCTAGGAAAATTGGTAGGAGTGCCTTGGAATGGTCTGCTTTTAACTGGCCCCTGAAATGGCTTGAACTCCTGGGATGGTTTTGTTCCTTCCTGCCCCCAGTCTCCAAGCTTTTTCACTAAGAGTCCAGCTTCTTATTTCTAAGGTTATTTCTGGTTCAGTGAAGATGAAGATATAATCCTTGAGCCTTGTGAGGTAGTTACCTTAATCATCCAACCTTCTTCTGGCAGAAAGCTGCTTACAACAAGCCTATGCTGTGGCAAGGAGCAGGAAATAGGGAGTGAGAGGAAATAGGGTGGCCTGGATCACAGATCTGGAAATAGATGCTGGAAATCCCACTCATCTGACGTAGAGCTCCCATCATTAAATCCCCTGACAGCCTCTGGCTTATGTAAATGTTTATATGAGGGGGAATCAAATTACTCCAATCTTCTAGCAGTTGAAAGTCTGACATCTACGGGTAATTGCTTTACACTTAAATTCTATAAGGTTTAGTAGTAACAGTTATTAAATTCTATGTTTCCATCCTTTGAAATCTTACAGGGTGATTTTTTTTTTTAAAGTCTAACCCTTAGTAAGTTCCAGTGTAATTGAGCTGTCATCATCTTGGCTTGAGAAGACAATCTTCTGAAGGATTTATTTTTCTCCATTTTCTTTGCTGAGTTTCATGGCACACAAACTAGTTGCCTGCTCTCAGGTGAGCTACTGCCTCAGTTCCAGTGTCTTCATCCCAGCTGACTGGGCTGAGCTTCATGTTCTGAGACTTTCTGTATCAGCCTTCCTGCTCAATTCACAGCCTGCTTGTCCCTGTGTCTCCTGGCCCATCCCATTCCTGACTGTCATTTTCTTCCAAGTCCTTTTTTTGTACCATCTGTTTTAGGCCTTTGCCATCTGTGACACGGTCCTCTACCCTGAAAGGGTTCCGAGTCTTTTCCTTGAGTGACAGAGTTGGGACTGTTTGTTTCTGTGCTCAGTGTATCTAACATACAGGTTTTGTTCCACCCCTGTCAGCTTTTGGGAACTGTTTCTCCTAAGGTGTATGTGCAATATCTGTATGCTAAGACTTTATTCCCTACCTTCAGGAATGAATAAGACCTCGGGTGACAGGTCATGTGAAAATGCAGTGATATAGTATATTTGCTTTTAAAATATCTATTTGGAAGAATAGTAGACAAGGGATACATGCAAATGTAAATCTAAGTCCTTGTCCACTTCTCACTGTGTTCATTGTGAGTGAATCATGACTTTTCTCCTTTTCTGGAAAACTGCAAACTGAGCAAATGTTGACTCTGAAAAGATCAAGCAAATAATTTCTGCTCTTCTTTGGTTTGTGCTGTTGCAGTAGGAGGGCAGATCAATGAAGTGAATCAGAAGCTGACTATCTGCCCTGACCCATAAGGAAACAAGGTTCTAGAAGAGCAGGGCAGTGATAGAGGCACTGGCTTTACTCCATCAGTTCCAAGGGCAGACTGTGGTTAAGGCCAGTCCTGGTCCGTGTGGTGGTGAGGATGTAGTGCAGGTTGCTGTGCATCAGAACATCACAGTGACCAGCCGTGCTGCTCTGGGAATCTAAGAAGAGCATCGGCCTAATTTTCTCATCACTTTTGGCAGATGTGATTAGCAGTCAAGGCTAATTACCTGCAGGAATGCTCCCCCTTGCCTCCCTGAATCCATACATAAGAAAGCTGATGTTATGATCCTTGGCAGTATAAGCTGTTCTTCCTCCTCTCTGTCATAGACGAAGTTATAAATATTAATGAATTTAAGACAGGGTAATGCTTCATCCTCTTTCCTCAACTTTTCTTCTTTCTGTGTTCTGTGTTGTTTTGTTTCTCCTATTGCTAGAACAAGGGATGACTACAATGCTGTCAGAAGCAATCTCATGTGCATACATCCATTATGCACACAGATACAGGTTCTCTTGTCGTAACAAAATGTAAAAGTAGGAAAGAGCCAGCAGGTCTCAGTATATACCCTCTGTATCACAAACCATCCAGAAGGGAGGAACTAACATGGCGAGGCTGGATTTTGGTGTTTGAACCCTTGCCTCCTGTGCTGGCACCCATCACTGAAGGTGCTTTCAGCCTTAATGAGCTAATTGTTCAGGAGTGGGATTGAGAATCGTTAAGATTGATGATGTACAGGGAGAATGAAGAGGGTATGGCTGAGATCCATAAAGGCCTGCTGACTGAGTGGTAGCTTGGGTGCTGAAGGCTGTGTGGCTGCAGTAATGCAAAAAGGTAATGAGGTGAGTTAGCTTCTAATGAGCCCTATGAAGCCAGAGATTTCCAATATTCTAGCTACTCAGGATGGAGCTGAGCTGCAGTGATATTTAACTGTATTTAAACTTCACTGCTGTCTGAGAAATTATTGACACTTGCTGAGCACTGAGCAGAGGTATAAAAAGACAAATATTTTGTGAATCTAGGTATCTTACACACCAGTAAAGTCCCAAGTCCCTTAGGACTGAATATGCAAGTGTTTGCCTGATTAACCCTATCAGCACAGTAAGCTGCCACAAAAAAATAATGGAATTTGTGAGGTCCACACATTCATTAAAGGCAGCAAGTTCACTTAATGTGGGTTTTTACTTTCTAAAGCGTGCAGCCTTATAGACATGAACACATGATCTTGCAGTTTTATATGTGAGAAAAGATCCAATACTGGGTCCACTAAATGTTTTAGGCTTTGTTTTGAGTTGATTTTTTAAAAATATTGTTATTATTTTTGTTTTTGTAGAAACAGAGGTGGGAAGGGATGATGAATGCATGCAATTTCCCAGTGCTTTAGGCTTTGTTTGTAAATGGAACAAAAAGTTTTTGGCTCCGCTTTCTCTTGGCATGTGATGAACAATAACAAATAGCATAATTTTCAGGAGGTTTTGACAGTGGAAGGTTGTTCCTTGCCTCTCTGTCAGCATTACTCTTTCATTTTCCAAATTTCATCAGGAATTACGGTGCCACAAGGTCCGAGTTGAATATGTCTTTCTGTTTCTGCTTGGGCTGTGCCACCTTACTCAGGCCTTATTGCAGTTGTAACTTGAACTCAATCCTCATAGGTATTTTCTCTGATAGGGACTAAAAGTCAGCCTCAGGAAAGCTTAAATACACTGTTTCTTTTAGGCAAGATATTTTAAAAACTACACTGTGCTTCTACCTTCTTGTTGGCAGTAATTTCTGAATGCAATTATATGCTATAATTACAAAGAGAACAAACTATTTTGTCCCCCCTTTCCCTAGTGGCAGCATTTAACTCAAAAGGAGGCTGCATGTTGCCAGAGTCCTCCCACTCTAGTCCTGTCCTCCAGGGACTCTGAATATTGCTCTGAAATGCGCCAAGACCTTTTGGGACACCCACACCCTGGGAGAGAAAAGAAGATCAGCCATTTGATAGTTTTCCTGATTTTCTGACATTGCTATGAAAAGTATCAGGGATATACTGACACTATTATATTTGTGGCCATCTAAAGCCTTGCAAAATCTCTTTTTTTCCCCCATGGTTGTTCAGGACAGGGCAGTGGTCACATGGAGATTTTTTGCATTCTGATACATCATCATCACCAAGAATTTCCCAATGTAAAACATGAATAGCTACTGTTGTGGAAAAAAAAATGTCAATTTAATCAGTTAATCAAAATAATCAGTCATGAAGTACAGTGTGCCCAAAGATCAAGAACAGTCTTAAATAAAGCTTATCTTTGTGGCTTATATTTTAAGCAGCAATGTGGTTTCTTTTTTTTTTTTTTTTTGTTTTTGTTTGGTTGTTTCATTTGAATGGTTATGCTTTAGAATGTGAAGTAGGGAATGAACCTGAGTGTGACACATTTAGAATTTTATATAGATTGCCTTGCACCTTGGAACACTTTGCTGAAATATTTGCATTGTGATTTATTCCCTCAGTCTTAAATTGGAGTGATCATCTGCATCACTGGCTGTAGTGACCACTGATATTCCAAAATAACTGATAACTGGTACTGTTTTGGAACAGTTGCATGTTTAGGTGTCTCTCATCATTACAAGAATGATTTTATGGTTTGGCATGTTGTCCAGTCACTGGTTCAAGGTGAGTATAAAACATTAATGGATCATTTTACTACTCATTTGAACAAGGATAGATAATTTTAAAAAAACAGTAAAAAACTGGGCTGGTTCTGTGAATTGTGTTCTTTAATGTCTTCTTGGTCCATAAAAGTCTTATTTTGGCATCTAGGTAAACTTTGTATTTAAGAATTGATTTCTAGATAATGTGAGCCTTATCGTCCTTCTTTTTACTATGTATATGATTCTCATCTTCCATCTGTCACTCTTTCAGTACATTCCTAGCAATTTCATGTCTGAATGCTTTCATATGTAATAATGCAGACCTTTAATTAGTGTTAAGTTTTCTACTTTGCATGGTTTGTAAGCTGAAATCACTAGATTATCAAACTTTGACCTGTGGTGCTAACTTCTTTCTAGGGATCAAACAATGTAGGCTTTGTTTTTTGTTTTCATTTCATGTGGCTGGGGTTGAAAATTTTTACATTAAACCTCAGCCATTGCTCTTGGCTTGCCAATACAGGGAGAAAAAGAAGCAGAAAAAGGGCAAAGTGCAGTCTGATACTTTGGAAATGCAGCACAATGAAAAGGTGAAATGTTATGGTGGCAAGATTTATTTAGCTGTAAGATAAGAGAAAACAAATCATGACATTTATTTTTAGGAAGAAGCCTCCCACAGAGAACTCTGAATACCTTGCAGGGAGAAGCAGGCTGAAGGGGGCTGTTTGGAGTACAGATATTTTCATTAAGCAACGAAGCAAGAAAGGATCTTTAGAAACTGAAGTTTTTATTGTTGTTGTTATCACTATTAACAATACCACCCATGAAGAAAAGTGGGTTTCTCCCACAGCTGCTAGTGACATAACAGAGTTGGAATCCTAAGAAAACAGGGATATAAGCAGTTGATTTTGCAGACTAGGTATTCCAGAGAGAATATACTGGATGCATATTTGGTGGAAGAGGGAATATAAGTAAAATGGTAAATTGAGATCGAAGTGAGAGAATGAGGTAGAATGAAAAGGGGAAAGAACGGTGGGAAGAGCAAAGTTAGAAGAAACCAAGTAAAGGACCACTTAAGAAGTGCAAGGGTAGACTCTGGAAATTAGTATAAATGGAAAAGAGCTTTTTTTTTGCACTTCCTTTTTATCTAAACCAGTATTTTGCTAACTCTCAGCTTCTGGTATATTAGTCTGAATTAGCAGATGTCCTGATTCTCTGGATGGGGTCCCATTTTGTACAGCATCAAGCTACAGGATGCAAAAGGCCCTGCTGTGTCTTTTACATGATCAGCAAGAATAATAGCTGAAGAAATACAGAAATGTGATTTTTTGTCTTTATCTAGGCCATATGAGTATAATTAACCCATTGCAGGCAGCTGTGTTCCAATAAGTATTTACATGTGTAAATATTTACAGGTGTTCCTATATAGCTGTGTGTGCCTTTGGTTGGTTATAACAAAAACTCAATAAGACAGGGAACAGTCAGCAAATGATAGATGATGAAAAGCAGGAATGGACAAAAAGATTTGCTTTATATTGTAGTGCGGTATTCAGTTTGCACTTAGTCATGGCTTAACTCCAGCTGGCAATTAAGTGCCATGCAGCCAGTAGCTCACCTTTTTCTCTAGTTGGAAAAGGATGATAATTGGAAAGACGGTAAGACCTATGGGTTGAGATAAAAACAGTTTAACAACTGAAACAGAATATAATACTTATAATAATAATTGTAATGAAAAGAGACAGCACAAAACAGAGAAACAAAACTAAGAAATAAAACCCCAAGTTATGCACAAAGCAATAGTTCACTACCCAATGATCCAATGATGCCCAGACCATCCCTGAGCAGGGATAGGCTCCTCCTGGCCAATTTCTCTCAATTTTATATGCTGAGCATGATATTCTGTGCTATGCGATAGCTCTTCAGTCAGCTGGGGTCAGCTGTCCTCTTGGTCCCCTCACAACTTCTTGTGGACCTCCAGCTTGCTGCCTGGCGGGGAATGAGAAGCTGAGAATTCCTTGATTTAGTATAAACGCCACTTAGCAACAAGTAAAACGTCAGTGTGTTATCAAAAGCGTTTTCATCCTAAACCCAAAACACAGCAATGTACCAGCTACTAGGAAGAAAATTAGCCTAGTCAAAAGCAGGAGATCCTTCCTCGTTATTGTCACACTCACCCTACATCAGTCCACAGGCTCTGTATTCACAGCTATGAAGAGACTGGAAGTAGTCCTTGTGTTTTCATCAGGAGATGCCCAGAAAGAAGTTGGTAGAAGTTGTTTATAGCAGGAATGCTGTATGTTGAGTAACACCCAGTTGGATGTGACAGTCATATCTGACTGACTGCTCTTGTAGGTACCAGAATTCAGCCGGAGTCCACCTACAATTCATTTTTGGCTTGTTTAGATGTTGTGTATCTGTGTGCAAGTCACTCTGCAGTATTTGGGCTCTGGGGGATGCATAATAGTCTGTGACTGCAACTGGGGAAGGGCTGAACAAGTCAGTACCACCCCTTGTCTGAAGCAGCGCTAGCCCTGTGGAAAAAAAAATAGGCTTAAGAATAAGCATTCATTGACTATTTCATTCCTTATTTAGTGGCAAGATATTCCCTTATGGTAATTGGTGCAGTGTTTGTTTAAAAATCATCCTCTCTAGCTCAGCCAGAGGCAACTTTTGCATGAGTAGACAGCTTAAAATCCAGCAGAGGGCAATGCTGTATTGCACCTATACAGATACTGCAAATGAGTCTACCTCGAGGACCCTTGAGTTATCTTCCCTAATGAGAAATCATGCATTTAATTCATGACAGATTATACCAACCCTCTGGTTGGATTTTGCAATAAAGTCCTGAGGCGTTTCTGGAAAAATCACTCCCATTGGAAGTAGATGTGTTGCCAGTATAAGAACGGACTGATTACATTGCAGGTTTGAGGTGTGCAGAAATAAACCAGCAAAAACTTGTCATAACTTTTCACTAAAACTATCAAGAGTTAACATCTCTCACCTTTTCTTCTTTCCTTCCCCCACGCATCCTCAGTACCTGCCCATTAACGTCAGCTATTGCAATTTTATTAAGGCTTTTTGCCTCCATTGGTATTTCTTGCAAATTCACAAAAATGAAAAATGACAAAACTCAGTAGTTAAAACACGGTGTTCTTGGGAGACTCACTGGAACTGAATTCCTTCTTTAGAGAAATTGTAAAAACCATGCATGCCACGACACTTTTCTGCTTATTAAACCTCTGGGAAGAAATTAGAAACAAAGGATCAATGGGAAGTACCATTTAGAGTTACAAATATATTCAGGGCTCTAATCCCTCATGAAGAGTTTAAAGAGCAGTGGAAAGCTTACAAGGTCTGGTGCATTTCTAGACAGCTTCAATTTCAGAGGTTTATATGACAGTGATTTTGTTTGAGGTGGATGGCAGTCCTGTTGTCTCAGGATTGTTTTGTGTGTAATTCTGCTCTAACTGAAGAATCCAGAGCCTTCGGGAGCTCTTTGCTCCGACAAGGGTCTCTGGGCCCAGAGAGGAGCGCATGAAATTGGTCTTTCAGTCACACACTGACTCGTCTTTATTACCACTATGGCAGCTCACAGTAGTAGTACAGTCCCTGGAAAGCTGCTTTTGCCATGCTAGTCTCCAAATTCCTCAGTCAGCAGTAAAGAGTAAAGAGTTTCAGTTAAGTTTATGGGAACAGAAACAAAAAGTGTTCACAAGGAATTCTATCTCAAGTAAAGCATATCTCTTTGAGAAACCTTGTGTACTTTTCCTATCCTCCCAGGTTAGAAAATTCTACTGGAGTAACCTGCAGAGATGCTTGAAGCACCAAATGGAGAAGGATTTCATTTTAAATGTCCAAAATGTGTATGTGTTTTTATCATATGTATTATTTTTTTCCTGTTCCTAACTCCAAAACAAGTCATCAGTGACTTCCACATCTTGCAAGGCAGTTTGTTCTAGGAGACTAGCCACGCTTATTAGGATGCAGGGCAGAGAATCCATTGTCTGTGGTTTGCATATTTGATTATAATTGCAGAGAGCAAAGGAGAGGAGAGGGTGGAGGGGATGGGGATTTGTTTTGCTGGTACTTACCTCTAGGGCAGTAAGGATGGTAGGATATTGAGGGAGGCTGTATTGGAAGGGAAGGAACACAGTGTAAAGCCTTACTAATTTTTACCATGGGTGATACACCCTTTTGCATTTAAATATTTTTTCTTGGAGGATCCAACTTGTACAAAGAACTTGCTGGAGAAGAGCAGACAGATACCATCCTTGCTTTGTATGAGGGACTTACGCTGCTACCAGCATCATGCAGCCAAACGCTGACCAGCAAAACACTGTGATTGATAGTTTATACACCATTATTGTAAAGAATAGAAAATCAAGAACAAATTACATTTTAAGGGGTTTAGGACAGTGGGAGGGAGGGAGTGGAGGGAGGTGGTTATGAGTTTTTCAGTGACAAATCCTGCAGTCTGGGACATAAAGCTAATCTCCAGGCAAACTGTTTTTCTAAACTGATCTGTGCAGAAATGACGATGACCTGAAATTTGAAGTCTGGAGTCAGTCCCCTCACAAATTAAGTGTGTCTGTGGTGCCCTGAGTGATACAGACTGCCTGCTGCTATCTAAGAACTGGGGTTCCTGGATCAGAGCTGTGAATCCTATGATGTACAGATAATGTCTTGAGCTACTTCCTCAGTAGGCACCAAACCAATGGAGCAGCCAAGTTGTGTCCCAGGAGGAGGAGGAGCTGTCTCAGGTGCTGTCCTCAGTCTGAACCTACCCCAGTGAGAGCTTCAAGGTACTTGTGGGGTTTGGGTCCTGTTGGTGCCCACCAAATCCAGCCCCAAGAACAGGTGTTAAAAATTGATGAGAAAAAGATATTCATTTGTGTAGCAAACAACAGGCTGTAGAAGCAAAGAAGGATGAAGGCAAAAAGACTGCCATGGCATTTCTCTTCAGTGAGAACTAAAGCCTCCAAGTGTTGTTTATAAAACAAGTCTCAATATCCAGCTTTTCTCAAGTCTTTAAGAGTGCAAATATAGCTTGCAGCCAACGAAATTTCATTGTCTCTGCTCTGTGGCCAAGTAAGGGTTTTAATTATACATTTTTTTTGAGGACATTCGGACTGGGTCTCTGAATACCAAGTCCCAGCTGAGCATGAATTCAAATGACTGAGGCCTAGGACCCTAATAATAAGGGTTTATTAAGGAAGCACTAACAGAGCTGAACTGGAGTGGACTGAATGGCTAAACTGAAATAATGGGATGCTTGTGGCAACCAGAAAATGATTGTTTATTGGCATAATCCCAGGATAAACTTCTGCCAAGAGCACACGGTCTTTTCTTGCCAAGTTCTTCATATGGGGAAATACAGTACTGAATTTCTGCACGTATTAGCAGTGCAGAAGACTGAGAAGAGGAGAAATAGCAGTCTGCATGACGAAGGGAAAAAATTGTACATCCCAAATGGTGTAAACAGTGTGATCCCTAGAGCTCCACTCAGCAGTAGGCTCTAAAGAGACCACCTGGGTTTCAACTTTAGGAACGTGGTCTGAAAAGCATGGATTTGGCTGTGGAGTTTTATCACTTGAGTCTCTTAAGTATCTCTTTATGCATCATGCAGAGAGCAGAAAAATTTGGAACTTTTTTCTAAAAATCCTGTCTCTATGATTGTTGAAGTGCTTACAAGGAGTTTCTTTCACTCATCATAAACAGGACTGTTTTGCTACTCTGCTGAGAGATGCATCCTCAAGAAAATTCTGTTGAGTAACACTTGGAAAATATTTTATTCACTAAGAAATGCAGTTAGACTATGTAGCTACACATACATGACTGCAGGTTAAGTTTAAAAGTTTATGGGATAACTGCTGTTCATACAAGGAAGAAGAGAGGCTGCTCTATATTGTACTGCCTTGCCCTTTTCTAGCAAACTCTTGAATATCATATTTAGTGAGGGAGTTCTGATTCACATTACCTCTCTGTTGTGCTGGGAAAGATTTTTTTTTTATTTTCAGCCCAAAACTGCCATATCTGAGTGCTATAAATATTTTCCTGTGAGGCACTTTATAGTCGTAGTTTCCCGTATCTCCTGTGCAAGCTAAACATGTGGTATAAAATACTTCAATATCCCTAGGGTATAATAATCTCACCTTCCAGGAAAATGCCTTGGAGGCCATCAAAAATATCTGTAGTATAAAACAGCTTCTCTGTATGGGTGATTGAGGTGCCTGCCTCAATCTGCCTGAAAAATCTTTCAGTTGTAGCTAGGGCTATTTTCAGGAGTAGGAAAGAATAATCAAAACATCAGCTATCAATTACATAAGACCGATATCCCAAGATTTAAAATTTTGTTTTTAAATTAAGCATAGCCATAAATAATTTTTCTCTTTCCTTTACTTTCTGCTGGCAAATTAGTACTAAGTTTGTGTGACTGACTGGTTGTTTAAAGTGCCCAAGGGGTGGTTCTCAAAGAGCTTCATCAAGAGCCTGGTTGCTGAAAACCAGTCTGGTTTGAAAAGATGTGGAAAATTATATTGTCTGGAAAAAAATCAATCAATAGATCATCAAGAAATCTGAACTTTTCTCTGCCTGCATATTTTTTTCTTTTTTTACTTTTAGTTATTACTGCATTTGGATATGTGGCATAGATTCAACTTTTAAATATTACCTTATTTATATGTTAATAAGAACTCAATTTGAATGAAGCCTGCCTTTCAGCGGTATTTCAACACCCTCCAGGCTGCTTTCGGAGGTTAAAAATGCCAACTTCTTCCTTCCTAAATGCAGTCTTACCTTTCTGACATCTCCTGGCTGATTCTGTAATACTGTGATGATAACACTGTAGCATCAGTATGACTTGTATCACACGTGTTTGTGGTATCTGGACACCATAAAAAACCACAAAAACCAAGAGAGGAAACAAAAACGAACTAAAATATCTGTTTAGCCATTATGGTTTGGAAAGACAATTCTGTAGAAAGCTTTTCACATGTGACCTATTGCATTTTTATTTGGGTGAATCTTGAGTGAACTGAAAAGTAGTTCTTGGGTATTTTGTTATTCTCGCCTTGCTATTAACTCCACCAAATATAGTGGTCTTAAATGTCACTGTTTGATACTTTTTCTTTCTTTTTTGAGTATCTAGTTCTTCTGTCGGGACTCTCAGGGTAGCAATGGGTCTGGTTCTCCCCATGTTAGCTGCCAGAGTTTCCAGCTGTCTCCCTGAGATTTTCTGGCTCCTACTTGCTCATTGAATGCTGAGATCTGTGGCAGATGCAAAATGAAGACAATGGGAACAGTGTGAAATGTCTATTTGCCTGCCCACATTTTAAGAAGAGTTTCACCTTTCCATTGCAAATTTTGTACTAGCAAAATTACTCAATGAAATTTCAGTTTTCTGATTATTGTTGTGTATGATCTTCCTATCAAAAGATCTGTTAAATACTTAATAGTACTTAATAACTTAAAATACTAATACTAAATACTTAATAACTCCTCCATTTTTTCCCTCTTGTGGTGTTATGTTCTCCCAGTGCTAGAAATTATTCTTAGTATCAGAGACATAGAGGGAATAGAGCATGTGTCTGGCTTTGGAAGAACGTGACTTCCCTTAGGAACTCTCACCTCCCAGTAGTTTGGTGAATGCTACCTTCCAGTTTAGAGAGAGGACATTTGATTTTATTTTAAAAATTTTATTTTATTTATTTTTTAAATTTTTTAAAAATTTTATTTTCTTAAAAAGAGTTTTTTTAGTTCTGTTGAGAGAACTTTGCAGCCTGAAGCAGCCATAATGTGCAGAAGAACTGATAAGGGCATTCTCTTTAACCATGTGTGTACAAGGATAAAGGAGCAGAGGAAGGGAGCATCATTTGTGATTTGAGAAGATGAGACTTGGAATGGTAATTGAAAGGACAGAGTGAAATGGTGACCCTCAGTTTAGAGCAGGGATGTCAGATGACAAAATGTTTTCATTTGAATGGAGTTTATTTATTTTTCCACAACTTTCCACCAGATAAGGATGATAACAGAGAAGACTAATCAGCCATGAAGACACATTCCCACTCTACCTTGACTGGGTAGATGAAAACAGACTTTTAAAGAATTGAATGTCTTTTGACCTGTGCATTGCTGGAATGTAGCTGAGGCACAGTGTCATTTCAGTAGTAATAAAGCCTGCAGCCTTACTCTGTAGCTACCAAAATTTTGCTGCAGCTCTGTATTGACTTCCCAAATGGGAAGGTTTTTTATGGAAAGTGACAAAAAAGCTCAACTGTCCAAAAGCCAAAAAGGCTGCCCTGAAGTCTCACCTCAGGTGTGTTGTGTGCTGTACAACTCCATCCTCCATCATCTGAAATTACTCAGCTTCAGTATCATTTGACACTTTTTACCTTGGATAGAAAAATGAAACTTATTCCAATAAGGGTAAGAGACTGGACAGGGACAACTCCGTTTTCCTGGGCATTTTGAAAGTAGGGTTTTCTGTCTGTGATGTTTTCTTTGTTAAGGTGAAAGACTATTTTCTCTGAAATTTTTGGATAGTTACAAGCAAGTTGATTTATGTCTATAAACCTCAGTTTCTGTTCTGCCAAGTGATGTTGATTGTACTTTCCTTTTTTTCCACTGGCTTGCTTGTTTCTAGGACACAAGAAATCTCCCATGGGTGGAGGCACTACCTTGTGGTGCTGACACCATCAGTGGGCAGCCTAAAGCTGCTTCACTGCAGCTGTCAAAAGGTTGTTCCTTTCCAGCACTGATAAGGTCACGGTGAGCATCGGCCTGTCTCCAATAACTGAAAAGGAAATGGCAGTGCATCCCAACTTGTTTTTGCTACTATTATATGATGAATATTCTTTCACAAATTTGAGGGTCCAACTTAGTTGCTAAAATTGCACTGGAACAAGTGAGGCAGTTGCTAATGTTCTAGCAAAGTGGGAAGGGCTGTGAATCACCTGACATGAGGTTGTGGCAAGGTCAGGGTCAGTCTCTTTTCCCACTTAACATATGAGAGGGTGAGCAGAAATGGCCTCAAGGTGTACCAGGGGTGGTTTAGACTGAATATTATGAAGTATTGTTTCGCTGAAGGGATTGTCAGGCACTAGACCAGGCTGCCCAGGAAAATGGTTGAGTTATCATCCCTGTAAAGTGAAGATGTGACACTGACAGACATGTGGTCTTGGCAGTCCAGGTTGATGGTTGAACTTGATGATCTTAAAGGTATTTTCCAACCTAAAATACTCCATGTTTCTATGAATCAATTGCAGAACATGAGGTCTGGGCTTTTGGCTTTATTTGCTGACTTTTTTTGGTGTTGCACTGGAGGGCACATGTGTCTTGGAGATGCTCTTTGCTGACTGGTGAAGATGAGGTAGCATGCAACACAACTCCTGCCCTCTGCTCACTGTTTTTGAAAGAGAAGGATTTAAAAACACATTCTAGCCCTGTGTCACAACAAGACTGAAACACAGATTTCATTTCACATAGCCTTTGTTTCAGTTTACTTAATCTTTTCCTAATTCGTTTTTGCATAGCTGTCCCAATGCTCTAATGTTTGTCACTTGAAGCAAAGAGACAATTTCTTTGAAAAAAAAAAAGTATAAATGGAGTCCCTCAGAAAGGTTAATAGACGGCATTGGTGAGAGGCTCTGTGCTTTCAGGTTAGATAGTTTTCTGACTGTACTGCATATTTTGGAATGTTATCTGAAGGGACAAACAGCAAAGGAGACAGAGTCATAATGAATAAAAGAAGTAAAATGGCTTATTTTCTGTATGAGTATGGACTATTTCCCAGAGCCTGATTTGAAGCTGAGAAAGAAAAAAGAACAAAGAAGAAAGTGCTCCAACGCTACAGTCATCTCAGGAAAATCAAAACTCAAATATTTGCCAAAATTTGTTTACTTTTGAAGAAAGGTAGTTATCAAAGATAAGGGGGTTGTGCTGAGCCTGGGAGCTTTCCTTTAGCAACATGCTGAGCCACTGGGAGTTTCACAGTGTTCCTGCTGCTCTCCTCTGCTTGAGGGAGTCTGGCTACCCTGCTCAAAACCTGGAACCATGGAGGCATGAGACGGAGGAAAGTAGAGCAAGCTGCAGCTGATGCTGGCTGATAAAATTATCCCCTCTTCACATAATCATTTTTATTATGGGTTTCTCAGTGTTCTTTTAAGGGAGGCAAGTGCTATTATCCCTGTTCTATAGATGCAGAAGTGAGGATGGTGACAGATGCTGTGATTTGCCTACTGCCATTGAGCCGAAAATGTCTTCATTGGGGCAGAGGGAGAAAATGAAAATACAGTGGAGGCATCTGTTTGGCTTGTACAGTACAGCTGTTCATTATGCAAATCATGTCACAGCTTAAACAGCTCTCAAACCATGATTCATTCACAATGGTGGTGTGGCCACTGGGACTGTGGTGACATCAAAGTATATCTGCACATGGTTGTGTCCTCACAGTATTAGTAATAATCTTTGGCTCTGGACCCAAGTACAAAAATTGCTCCTTGATGCACCTTTTCTTCTTCCTTCCTGACTGTTATACACATAGGACATTGTTACAACTACAATGAACAGGAAAATGGGGCTTCATAAGTTTGCTCTGTTTCAATAAATGAATTTACGTGAGTAAAGAAAACTTTCTCTTGGATAGATTGTGACAGTGAGGGACTCTTTTCTGCATTCTGTTCAGCAAGTGGATGGGAATGTGCCACTCCTTGCTCTAACATTTTTCAGATGTGAAAAATGTTCAGATGTGAAAAGGTACCCAAATTAATCTCTGGCAGATGAAAACACATTAGGTAGCCAAGGACTTGTCAGTGATATTCTTTATATCAGATGGCTGTCTGTAATAGTATTTATTTGCCCTTTTCTGGTCTTGCAGTGTCATGAAGTGGAGTTGTTGGGATCTGGTCACTTATGAGAGACTTTGAAAACCATGAAAAAATTCTTTTTATTTTAAAGTCTCAGGCAACCAGAAGATCATCAGGTAAAGCAGAAGGATTGGTAGTTCGAGGTGTAAAAAGAGGCAGAAAGAATAGCTACTAAGAGCCTGTTTTCCCTTTGCTATCATCATGTTATATGTTTTGCACCTTGGGGAGCAGAGTTGAAAGGCAAGAGAGAGGATTTGCCAGTCGTTGTGGTACCCCTGACCACAACACAAGGAGAGAAAACAGTGATGCAGAGGATGCACACGAGAGTTCAGTCAGAAATTTGGCCTTGCTGTCACTGAAACAAAAACCTTTGGAGGGAATGGAAGTCAGTCTCCTGTGGTCCTCCTGGTGATCAGATCCAGGAGTGTTTAATCTTTAGTCCCAGAGAAATGAAAGTCTAAGAAACCCACTGTGGTTTTGTCGATTCTGAGACAGCAGCTTTGATTGTTTTGGGAAGAGCAGGGAAGGGAAAAAATTGCCATAACAAGTGCCTTAAAATGTCTTTTTCAGTTAAGATCTGGAAATATAGTAGAATGAACTGAAATACGAGTTGATTTGGGTTTTTGTTTTGTTTCTTCAGCCTCTCAGCTGGAGCAGTAGGAGTGGAAGGTCAATAGAAGAGGCAGTTGCAGAACTGTATTATCAGTTCAGAGCCCAGACTTGCTCAGACCCGCAAAGAGCAAAAGAGAGGAAGAAAATGTGTATGTTGTGGATGAGAACAAAACAAGAGCTTGAGGACTGAGAGGAAACTGATTTCACCAGCAATGTTAATTTAAAAAATCTCATTTCTAAGACAATATTGAAGTCCAGGGCTAAGAAAATGATCTCTGCACACTCACTGGGGACCAGCAAAAAAAGTAGCAACCACCTCTTTGAAGAAATGTAATGCTTTTTTTTGAAAGCACAGCATGTTTTTTCATCCCTTCATAGACATGGCTGGTTTCTTAACATCAGTTTATGATACTGAACTTTTTTTTTATTATTATTGTGAGGTTGTTAGTTGGGTATTTTTCCCTTCTCAGTTATTGCTGTTTAGAAATATTAGATATGTTCCCTAGGCTTTCTGAAAAACAAAATCACTTTTTAAAAATCTCATGTTGGAGGTCTGGAAAGAGAAGCATAACATTTTTAATCCCTTTGAGATTTTTGACCATTTCCAGTCCATATTTTTAACTCTTTGGTCTTTTAACCATCAGCGCTGTCTGTTGTGTTTGTTTAGCACTATGTTTCCACTTACTACACTTTTCCTTTGAGGAAGAAACTATTTGCTACCATTATGTCTTGTTCACAACTGTACTGCATGAATGCTAAATTTTGACCCCTGAAAATGACACCATTTATGACTGATTCATTCTTCTTTGGTCAGATAAAAGATTATAGTGACCTGGTTTGGCAAAATTTTGCCTGAAACTTGCAATAAAGGAGTTGCAGAGTTCTTGGTGCTCCCTGAGAGAGAGAGAGCTGGCTAATAAGAAGTCCAAACAAAGGTTCAGATTTCTAGTCTGGATATTATGTTGCAGAAGTATCTGTAGAGTCTGCCTGTGAGAAGCAGTAGGTTCCTCCGTATAGATTGTGTAAAATTATTTTTTTAGTGGAAGGGACTGCAGTTGTGTAGTAGTGAGTTTATAAAAACACACATAAATTTATTTTAATTCATAGGGGTTCTTTCAAAGACTTGCTATCCTGTGGAAACTGATGTTCTCCCATGAAATATTTTGGTAAAATGAAAGAAATATTCCATCTTTGTTTGTTTGTAAAGTCCATTTTCTTGACTCCTACACCAGTCTAAATTGTGCTCATCATTTAAAGGCAGAATTCATGTATCTAGGGGTATCTGTTATCAACTCAAACTATTCTTTTGTGTCTGGGGAGCTAGAACTATAAAATATCCATAGTATTTGTGTTTGCCTTAGCCTGATGTGAGAGATAAATATGCAATCAGCTAAGCAAATATTAAAGACTAGGGGAACAGTTATGCACAACTCAACTAATTAGTTTATTTACTTGAACAAAACTAGATGGGGCATGTTAATAGGTCCTTGATTTTTGCCGCCTTTTATTTTTTTTTAATTGGTTGCATGTTAATAACTTTTTTCAGGCATGTAACTCTTGGTTCCCTACTTCTTTTTATGGCATTGGCATAGTTCACTGACCTCATTGCTCATGTTTCTGGCCCTTACTAATCTAATGTCCATGTTGAAAAGAGAACATAGAATTGGTTACATGTTGAAAAATGTTGTCCCTGAGCTGCACACTAGAATTTTTGAAATGAAGCGTTTGACTTGGACTTATCAGAAGGGTCATGCTATGATTTTTTTACTTTTTAGCTAAGTTTTTAATTCTTGCTTGTTTTCATGGTATTTTGTTCTGTAACTGAACATAAGTGCTAGTTTAAAAACAGAAAGTTTGCCAAATATAATTTCAGCCTTCTAGAGCTTTCTCACTTCTCCCTGGCTGATCTGTAGCCACAAACAGATAGTTACACTCAAGTCTGTGTTTTTCAAATTTGCCACTGTACTGAAGAATAACTTACTGCTTACCCAGCTCCTTCCAGAACTGACTCACCTTGAAGCCTCTTCCCTGCCAGTGCTGCTTGCCAGCTTTTCCCCTCCTGCATGGAGGGAGAGCATTGCTGGAGCTGCTTCCATGTCTGGTGGCCCCTGTCTCTACCCCCACATGGAAGCAAGGTGGAGGAAGGAAAAAAGAACAGCTGTAAAGAGCCTGCTAGTCGAAACTTCCTGATTCCCTTATCATTTTTCCAGACAGCACGACCAGTCAGCTGCACTGGGTTGTGTGTTTCAAAATAACTGTATGAAGGCTGTTGCTGGGTTGCTGGCTCTGCTCCTGGGCTGAAATGCAGGGCACTTATTTTCAGTTTCCTACATGACTTTGAACTGTCTTGTGAGCACACAGGCTCAGAGTATTGGCATCCAGTGTTTGGATTTAGCAACGGAGCTGCCAAGATTTCTTTACTATGGGCCAAGGGGAAACCAGGCTCTCACAGGGAAGTAGCAGAAGTATGGAAAATGAGCACACAGGTTTTGCTTTGGGCAGAAATGCAGTGGCTGCTGGTCTCTGAATTAATACTGGGGAGTTTTTTGATACACTGACTGACCCACTCACCCCTACCCACCCAAGTGTAAAATATAATTTCATTAATTAATTTGTCCAAAAAAGAAAACTCAGTGTTTCATCATTATCCTAGTAGGTTTTCTTCAACAAAATCATTCTGAAAGATCACTGTTGTTATAAATGAGATTAGGACATGTTTTTTCAGCCAGAGAGAGACCCATTTGGCTGAACAATCAGTAATTATAATTAAAGATTCTTTCTTTCTTTAAATCTTTGCTAATCTTGGCCTAAGACCAATACGGCTATAGTAATAGCTTTAAATGAAACAGCATTTCTTTGGTCCATGAAGGTGTGATAAAATGATGGAGACACTAGATTTTATGCTCTGAGGAGTGTTTGGTGAGCTTTACCCTTGAGAAAGTATACAGGGAAACGTATGTGAGGTCTGTGTCTACTTTTCGTACTCAGGAAAGGAAAAGTTAGGTGAATAAAGATTTTGCACTGGATAAAGGAATGACACTACAGTGGCAGGGTAGACAACACAAAGAACTAAATTAGATTGTAAACCACAGTGTCAAGATGGAAAGCAGTTAAGGAGAAGTTGGAACCTGAAACACATTTGGGTGAGAACAGAGAGAAATATCAGGTGTCTGGGAAGTTAATTGGAGAAACTGGAAAGCGGTGTAGTACTTGCAAATGAAAGTTACAGGCTTAGCCCTCATATATGCTGTAGAGGTGGTCATGACTGGCTAAGAGAATTTGAAGGTCCAGAAAAGGTTCAGAAAATAGAGAAACCACAGCAAAGGAAATATAGCTTGAAATGAATGACATGCCCTAATAAATAAATAAAAGCTACTGGTATACTTGTTCAGCCCAAAGAAGATCTGGAGGGAAGACATTATTGTGGTCTTCAGTGAGGGGAAGCAGAGGGGCAGGTACCACTTCTCTTCACTCTCGTGATCAGGGGCAGAACTCAATGAAACAGCCTGAAATTGGTTGGAAGAGGTTTAGGTTGGATAATCAGGAAGAAGTTTTTCCCCAGAGGGTGGTTGGGCACTGAATAGGCTCCCCAGGGCAGTGGTCACAGCACCAAGGCTGACAGAGCTCAAGAAGTGTTTGGACAATGCTCTTGGCCACATGGTGTCATTCTTGGGGTGTCCTGTGCAGGGCCAGGAGGTGGATTTGATGATCCTGATCAGTCTTTTCCAACTCAGCATATTCTATGATTCTGTGATACATGAGACAACTTTGAGTCATATAAATCTTACCGTGGAGGAATATGGAAAAACATCACCTAGCTTTGTGTCATCCCACAGTTGGATGTGGATAACTTTAGTTAGAAGTCCTTGTGTAATTATGCATGGATAAAATAGAAGGAAAGCTTTCATGACAGAATATCTTTCACAACTTAAATTAGAAGGTAAAAGGTCCTAATAGTAATAGGGGCTAAATATTTGCTGATGTGATTTCTTCACTACCTAATATAGAACTATAAAAAGTTGAGCTATTTTAGAATTCAATTCAGTATGACGTTTATCTCATCTTAAAGTTTATCTCTAAAAATAACTATTTGTATTGAGTGTTAGCAAGCTAATTTGTTTTATGTTGCATAGGAGCATGAACGTAGATCTGATTAAAGTTTTACATTTTAAAAGTTGACTTTTATGAAATTAAGTAAACTGATGTAAGATTTTTAATAAAGGACTGATTAAAATGTATTTGTATCAAACTAGAAAAAAAAATACAAATTTATTTCCTCAAGATAAAGAGTGGGGGGGAAAAGCTGTAGAGCAGAATTCCTTATCTAGCTGGGGGTCAACCCACTGAAGTGCTACTGTGAGCTTGAGAATTTTAAAAAAAATGGTAGCAGTCATCCTATAAAGTAGTGTCTTTAAACTCCAGATGTGAAAGATTGCTGAGATCCACCAAAACTAAGCTGGCTTAAATCTTGCAAGGTTAATGAAGAGTGAATCTAGCTTTTTAATTTTATTTCCCTAGTAGTGCAAATAAAGACAACAAAGGAAATGTGTATGTGTGCAAAGGAGGAGGGAACACGTTACAGCTGGAAGATTATGGTTCATAAAGGTCTGGCTCCAGAAGCGTGTTAGCATTTGCACTAGATTTCTGTATGGGAGATCTGGTAGGACATAGGAGCAGGCACCGGGTGGTGGATCAGATAAAGACCTGGAGAAGCAAAAGATTCTTCAAGTGTTTCTGAGGTAAAACTCCCAGGAGCCAACTGCTCTTAATTTCTTTTTACGGAGAAAAACTGTGTTTCCATCTCTGACTGCTGTAAAAATGGCATGTGACATTTCAGATTCATTAAGACCATTAAACCACGGACCAAATTTTATTTTCTACTATTGTACAACTGGAGTTTAGCAAATAAAATACTTACATTTGAGAAGAGGGAAAGAAGCAGATCCACGTAGCTGCAGACATATGCATCTGCCCTCGATGGACTGCAAAGTAGAGCACGTTTTGAAAAAGAGAATAAGAAGTGGAGTTAAATATTAAGTTTCATTAAACACAGCATGTGTTTACTGAAAGGAGACTGATGTCCTAAGCTAGCTCATGTAAAAACTGATTTTAGATGTGACTAATCTGGCACTAATCAAACTGTAATTTATTAAAGCATTTGTTATGGGACTTGATGAGAAATTATTCATTCAAACAGGAAAAAAAGAAGGATTAATGCAAAAGTTAGTTCTAACGTGCACAGGGAGTTTAAAGAGGACTCAAAATGAGCAGTGTTTTGAAGAAAAATAATGGGTTGCAGGAACTTCTGAAGTCTGCACCTGGGATGCATTTTTATTCATGGTCATGGGATGAAAATAGTGTGTGAAGCTGGGAGTCATAGCTTAAAATACTGTTTACTGCAAAAGAAGAACCATACCTTTTTTATATAGTTATATTAAGCCAAAGATTTATTGTTAGTATAATTTAAATGTTACTGGTCTAATCCAAAGATTGTTATTAGTGTGGATGTAATTATTGCAGAAATTATGCAGGTGTTATAATAATGTTAACAACAATGCCAACACCACCCCCACAGTTAAAACTGTTGTACATATACTTAGATTAAACTGCTTTTCCTGATGTTATGCTGACCCTTCCCCAGCTCTTCGTAGCCCTCAGGTTGGTGATTTCATTGTGTGGGTGGTGGAGATGGTTATGGTGATGTGTCATCATCTGGGGTCCTCGTCCAGGAGGATGCTCATGTTGCTGTTTTCTTTTTCCTTGCTCTAGGATCAACCTGGGTTGCCTTTTTGTATTTGCTAGCATGATTTGATGCCTTTCTCTCTCTTCATTGGTGTGCAGTCTTTTTATGTCCAAACTTCCTAGAGATGACACCTTTTAGGTATATTGGAAACTAATTCTGCTTTCTTTTTCTTACCCTTATATGCAGTTTTGTCCAGGTCCATGTCTGAGTTTCTTTATCTGACCTTGGGACAGTTTATAGCAAGTGTTTGTGTCTCTGTTGTCAAGGTGGTGCCCCATCTCACAATTTCCTGTCTGTACCCCTCTGCACTGCATCCTGTGTCTCCACTTCTCAAGGCCTTTGCTAACATACTAGCCCTGCATTTCTTTGTAAGATATTATCATAATAGAGTCGTAAAACCTGTGTGACTGCATACAATGACAAAGAAAAGTAAATCAAATCAGCCACAGATGGTTGGTCAATTAGAAAAAATGCTGTTGCAGCTAAAGTAAATAGGACAGAACTGTGGACAGGCCAAGGAGTGCTCAGAAAGGGCAGACCTAGACAAGTCTCAGTCCCCAGCCCTGGCAAACTCTCCACAATGTGAGTGCCCATCATTAGCAATGGCAATACCTGCAGTATTGCTTTACATGCAGCTTAACAGTATCATCAACACAGCTGGTGTTTGGCACATTATACTGGAAGAGCTGGAGGATGTGGGCAGGTTGTTATAATAATGTAAGAAAACCTGATTGTTCAGAGTGGTAGATTGCACTCAGATGGACTAATAATGAAGTACTTGCTTCTATAATCTGGGACCTTGCCAGTTGCTTTGGAAGAACAGATGAAAGGCAGGGCTTGTGCATAAAAGTTATTAACAGTAAAAAAAGCCACCTGTAAAAGGCATATGTGATCCTGGGATGTGTTGCATATGCCAGCTTCAGTCAGGCTAGGAAAAATAAACATTTGCTCACCGATAGAGCTTCATCCAAAATTGTCTGCTTTGGTCTGAATGCTTGTGTGCAGGAAAGGCTTGTTCAGATTCAGGAGTACCTAGGTGTGAGTTAACTGTGTGAGGGCAAATAAAGTCACTCAGGCAAGCTTGACTTGCACTAACAGAGATCCAGAGGTCTTAGAAGAACAGCATGGAAATGCCTGTGCTGCCTTGGGCTGCAAACTTCAGAGGGATTGTAAAATCAGGTTGGGGGTGGTGTGGGATTTAGAGTGGGAGGCTCAAGCTCTGCTCAAAAGGTTCCTTAAACTGCAGCCATGGAATGATTTCTGCCTGATTCTCTTTCTGAGGCTCAACATGTAATTGAAACCATGGATGGATGGTTGACAAAGTCATTAATTCTCTGATTGCCTGCCATTTTTTAATTTTCCTTTCATTTTTTACTTTCAAGCAGAGATTGACTGTGAAATCAACTGTAAGACTGAAGTAATTCCTATGCTTTATTTTTGCTGCAAGAAGCTGCTTGCTATGGTGTATCTCAACTGGTTTTCAATTCTCCCTTCATTATACATTTCATGCCCTTTTAACACTCTCTGGTTTAGTGTTTAACTATCAGTAGCCACTTTTCTCTTCTCTCTTTGCTGTTTTGGTGCTCTTTATGTGATTACTCACATTCTTTTCCTCACATTGTTCGAACTCACCATTTAAACTGTTCTAAACTCTTTCTCTCTCTTTACCTTTGCTCTCTTCTGAAGTTTCCTGTAGCAGCTCACACCTCAAAAATCTCTTTTCTTTCTCTCACTTTTCTTTGTCTTTCCATGGTTGTAAATATCCCTGCCATTTGTTTAAATGCTGCCACCTTGCTCTCTTTAGGGGCTGTCATACAAGATTTTAGAGATGATTTCTTCTCATGGCACCTGATTTACTTGTTATGGTTGGTGTAGCCAGAAAGCTCATTACAAAAACCAAAATATCCATGAGGAGTCCATTTTGTATACAGTGTAACACTTTGTAATTTCATTTCTATTAGCAGTTCTCGTAACCTTTTAAATCAAAGGTTGAACGGAAAACAGAAAACAAAGAATCCGTTAAAAAGGAAGAACTGTCACCTTTGAATTGTGAAGAAGTAAACCAAAAAATACACAGCTGTTTTCAGCAGAATATATTGTTTGCAGAAACAAGTCTGGTTTGATGAATCTTAATCTTATTCTAACTGCCAAGTAAAATATTTGTAAGAAAAACTGAAGATTGGAATCATATACTTGATGGTAGATGGCATTTTTTGTTTTCTTGAAAAAAATGCCTACTATTTTGTGAGTACTACATATGGGCTGTTGGTAGTTTTGTGAGAGCACCCATCTTTGCTGTTTACCATGTGCAAAACAGTTAAATGGTTTTCTGTGGTTGTACTGGTTACATCATAGTCGAGGTGTTGGTGTGGTGTGAGGCAAGGTCTCCATTTGTGCAACATGGCTTTTCACTTGTAGCTATAGGAAGGACACTTCAGGAAGCAGCCTGGATCTCTGAAGAGAGACAAAATGTCTGTATCTTTGCAGGTTTAGTGTTTGCATTAGACATTTGGCAAGTGTTTTGTCTATATGGGAGTCTTGAGTCGTAGGAAAACATGCTATATTAAGGCTCTGTGGGGTTTTGTTTATAGGGCTTATGGAATGTTTCAGACTCCAAAACCTATTTTCCCCATCTGTTTTGCTGAAAAGAATGTCAGTCAGATTTAAATTTGAGTCCCTTTTAACTTGAAATGAGGCAGCTTCCCTAGTAACAGTTATCCATGATTCCCAGTGACTGGGGAGCCTCTGGGGTATGTGTGACCACAAGAAAAGTCCCTGGGGTGGGCATTGAGGATGTAGGAGGCAGCCCCAAAACTGTGACCATCTCTTGTATTTGGTGGCATCCTGTAGAGTAAAACCACTGGTGCTGCCTTTGCTTCAGCTTCTGACACCCTGTAGACAGTGACTTGAGATAGGAAAGTGTTTGTATTTCCTGCTATGTGTGCTTCCATGAAACTGATTAACTCTCCTTCAACAAAGGATTCTGGAAAGCTGATTGGGAGAGATGAAGTGAGAAGACAAATTATAGTGAAAATGGGGTGTTAGGGGATGTGCAGTGTTACTGGTGGGGAAGCTCCCCTAAAGGGAAGGGACAAGGGACTGAGTGTGGAGTTTGGTTTTTAAATAGTGCGGCAACTGTGTTTGAATAACAGAATGTTTGTATTGAAAGGGACCTTGAAGATCATTAAATTCCAACCCCCTGTCATGGGAAGGGACACATTTTTACTAGAGCAGTTGCTCGGCACTCCATCCAACCTAGCCTTGAACACTTCCAGGGAAGAGGTTTCCACAGCTTCTTTGGGAAACGTGTTCCAGCGCCTCACCATGGTCACAGTGAAGAATTTTTTCAGAATATTTAATTTAACCCTACTCTCAATCTGAATTCATTCCTTTTTGTTCTGTCACTACATGCTCTTGTAAAAAGTCTCTCTTCATCTATCTCAGGAGCTCCCTTCAGGTAATGGAAGGCTGCAATTAGGTCACCCCAAGCCTTCTCTTTTTCAGGCTGCACAAACACAATTCTCTCAGCCTTTTCTCATAAAAGGGGTGCTCATTTGATTATGGAAAAGCAATTTGAAGTAAGCTGTGCTAAAAGGCAGGTTGCATATTTAGTTTTTAATTGCTTATTTAATGTATTTATTTATTTATTTATTTTATTTATTTTATTAATTGTCTGTGAAACATGAGAGGCTCTGAGTGGAAACATGTAGCAGAGGAAAGGGAAAAACAAACCCAAGCTTTCTGGCAACTCAGGTGCTCTACTCTGGGCTCTGTTTGAGTTTGCTGGAAACAATGGTGGTCCTTTCTTCTTCATGGCACACGATGCTTTCTTTTGAAGTAAATGAAACTCATGCTAATGACAGTTCCTTCAGACATTTGAAGCCAGGCCTCTTTCAGTCTTCAAATGAACTTTATTTCAACACACCTATTAAGTTGTCTCATCTGACTTCTAGAGTGATATTAAAGCCGGATACTTAAAAGTCTCCATGTTTGGGATTCCTGTCCATGTTCCATGTCAGTTATAATTATGTTGCATTTTAGCAGGAGGTTGCCAGCAGAGAATAATGAGGAGTGCCAAATTAAATTTCAAATACATTTTGTTCTTTGTTCATGTTGAGAAATATTTCTCTTCCACGGTTGCTGTGCTCAGCAAATGAGAGCAGGCTGCCATTAAACTCCTTGTAAATATCAGTTTAGCTGAGTTTTAAAGACCATCTTAGTGTCACTGTTACACTTCCTCTGAAGGCTGGTGTAACATGAACATCATGGGTCCTGGTTTGAAGAAAAAGAAAAAAAACCAAAAAATTGGAGAATCCTTCCTTTCATCCAAGCAGTCTCTAGTCCACTGTCTTGGTACCTGGCTGCCTACTGGAGAGATGTCTCTAGGAAGGGGGGAGATTGCTTATTTTTAACCTGTGTATTGAAGGCCCTGTGTTCTGATAAACAGTGCCAAAATGAGACAATGCAAATTACAGAAACAGGAAAGGGAAAGCTCAGAATGACTTTTGGTGACTGGTTAGTGACTGATGCTTCAATGCCATGCAGACGTATTTACTATCTTTTCGTATTTGAATATTTGCTTTCCTAATCCAGATTTTGGGTTCATTAGCATGTTGTGGATAGCCTCTAGCAGTGTGTGCAAGTCCTATTCTGTGCCTACTTTGCATTTCAAACAATGGCTTAAATTATATTATGAAGAGACACTAATTGCAGGGGAAGGAAGAAATATGTAGCAACATGCCAATGACAATTAAAATAATGCATCATATATCACCTATATAAGTTTTTGTGAATGAAGCTCTTTTCAGATGTCAATTAAGCCTAATAAGTACTTCAACCCTTGTAAGGTGGACAGTAGAGTATTCCCTACTTCATATGAATTGGTAAACTGAAAAATGAAGTCTATGTTTTGCTTATTTTTACACAACCGGAAATCAGAAAAGAAGAGGGGAGTTCCAGACCTGTCAGGATCCTTGATTCTCTAGCAGTTTTCTCGAAGACAAGCAATACTTACAGAACTTCCCATGGCAAAACTCTTTCAGTGATGTAGCTCAGGGATTTGGTACACAGGCTGGAAGATAGTTTAACATCTCCGTGTTGTCTCCAGAGTGGAGATAATTGCCAATTCTGACAATAGCTAATTATGTTTGACCTGCTTGTGTCTTGTGGTCCTTGAAGCAGAGCTTCCCAAAAATGCTTTAGTTGGAGTCCCACTTTTTACAGTCTCACTAACCATTTATTTTCCTCGCTGTCATTGATCTGCAGAATGCAACAGCAACAACAGCAACGTCAAATGTTCACAGCTGCCCTCCTGGCACTCGTTTTCCTTCTGGCAGCCGTGAGTACCACTGAGGCTGGAAAGAAAGAGAAACCAGGTAAAGTCCAGTATAATCCAGAATTAATGTCCAAGATAGATTGCATGTGTGTGAGAATGGCAAATGCTTCTGGTTTTGTTGTGAAATCAGGTCATTTGTTAACCTTTTGACATCAGGGTAGGATTTTTGCCTGTGACATGTTGTTCTATGTTAAATGGGGAAACAGAAAGGGGTTTCCATGTCAAGTGTCAGCTTGACAGCCTGAGACTGGAGTCCTTGGTTTGTCACACAGTGGATATTGCAAAGCAGCTTAAAATGTGCTCTGTGAATAGTTTCTTGCTCGACTTAGGGGGAACCAAACAGTGTTGCTTTTTCCCAATGTGGAAATAAAACTCAAGATAATTTTAGTAAGGAAGTAATATAAAAGGGGATCTTTATTTGGAGACCTGCAGGAGCAGTTATGGAAAGATGTCCACAAAAGCCCCCCCACCAAGGGTGAGTGCATTTTGTAGGTTTTAGGAGAATAACATAATTAATAAAAGGCACCATTTAGGAGGAGAAGTGGTGATGCAGTTTTCCCCCAGGTCAAGCCCCTTCTCTGTAGCCCTCCTTTTGGCTCTAGCTGTGCTTTGTCCATGAGAATGTATCTCAAAGAGTTTTTCTTGGCCTTGGTTCCCAGGAAGAACCAAGATTGCATGAAGCCTTGTACCCTGCGGGGCTTAGAGCTCTGGAATTTGTTTTGCCTTTCTGCTTAAGGCAAGGCCATGGAAAAGTATTGAGAAAACTAGTCACTAATACAGTAGACTACAGAGCTGCAAATACGCGTGTGAAAAATACAGAGAACGTATAAGAGAAAAAAAGGCAAAACCTAAACAGCATCATTAGGAGTGATGAAAGAGCAGTTATGTCACTTGTTCAGTGTTATATGTGACAGTGGTAGACTGATGCTGTGTGATGTGGAAATCCTCTGACAAAGAATTGTACTAGCTCGCTGTTACACAGACAGCCAGACATCCAGCAGTACTTGCTTTCTGTCAGTGATGAACTCAGACTTCATAATAGGAGAAACCAGCCCTGGTTGGAAAATTCATATCTGTCAAACTCAGTTTTGACATTTTTTAAAGAACTTTTTTTTGGTGTTTTTCTTAAGGTCTTATTATTTTCAGGCAACTTACATACCAGATAATATAAACTATGAGTCTATCAGAATTAGTGTTCCCAGTAAGAAAAAGACTTTTTAACAATTTCATCTATGTGGAAATATGAGAAAATGATAGCATAAACATGCAAGACCTGGAAGAAAAATGATTTTATTTAAGTATATTTAAAGTTATTTGTGATGTTTTAGGGGCCTAAGTAATTATTTTTGTAAATCCTTGGGTTTGATAACATTGCTGTCTTTTCTCATAAGATTTGGGTTTAAGGATCTAAATAAAATCATGATCCTTACTTTTTTCCCTGAGCAGCAAACCCACCTGAATTAACAGCCCTTTGAGTACACTTCTCCATGTAGCTCCTTTGCCTTTGAAGTTTTGTTCATATTCTGATATAAAATGTGACATGGTATAACAAATAAAAAGTTTGCATCTCACAGCTGTTTCCTGGAGGTGCTCAAATCCTCTGATGCACCATGTCAGCTCATACATTTCTCATTGCTTAGTGTATAGTGCTTCAGCTGGAACTGAGGATATTTGCATGCCACCAGCTACTGGAGACAAAGGACTGTCCTTTCTGAGTGAGAGCCCTCCTGCGTATTTTGGTCAGTGGTCCCTGTGGGTTTTTAGATTTCTGATGGGAATCCACTTGAGAATATCCAAATAGACTAGTAGACATGGCAGTGGGACTGAGTTTGAATGATCATCCTGCTTTGGAGTCAAAAGGGGCTGACCTGTCTCTGAAGAATTGTGAAAAGGATGTCAGACCTTTTGCTTTTAAGGCAGTTGTGTTACAAATGTCTTCCTTACTCACCCTTCCAGGTGCTGTGACTTTGGTTATGTTTAGGCAACTTCTGCATAGGCTCTGGGTTCTGATCAGTTCTCCTGCTTGATTCCTTGTCTTCATCCAGAGAAAAAGGCGAAGAAGTCTGACTGTGGGGAATGGCAGTGGAGTGTCTGCGTGCCCACCAATGGTGACTGCGGCCTGGGGACACGCGAGGGCACTCGCACTGGAGCTGAGTGCAAACAAACCACCAAGACTCAGAAGTGTAAGATTCCCTGCAACTGGAAGAAGCAATTTGGAGGTCAGCATCGCTCTCTTAAAGGATTTACTATGGTTTTTATTTTGAATATGGAGCAGGAAGACTGTATTTTCTGCTCAGTTCTGCAGATGTCTTGGTGAAGGCGTTAGTCTTGCATTTCGGGTTCCTCAGAGCTAGAACGTGCAAGGCATCAGAAGGCAGCTTCCTCAGAGCTCCTCTGCAGAGAGTCCCTGTAGCCTCCTTATTATGGACTCTGCCTCCCTACATGCTGAAATCTGCTCTCTGTGGTGTTCAGCCCTGTTTAGGGCAGTAGTGCAAGTTCACAGCTGTGAACCTCTGCGATGGCTGTCACAGGCTTTACAATGTGTGATGTGGAGTGTGGGGGGCTGACTACCCATGTGTGATGTGAAAGGAGTGAGTGAAGAACAGTATATTTCATCTTTATCAATCAGTTCATATATATCAGAAGGTTCATATGAACCAGTTTGGGAAGATATGTCAGATCTGTCCTGGACAAGATGTCTCTCCAAAGCTAAATTTCATTACTCTTGCAAGCTTGGCTTTTTGTCTAGTAAACAGCTTGCATGATTTTGAAATTGTTGTGACCTTACCAACACAATCAGTGCTGCAGTTTCAGACTTGAGAACTTTATGGGTGCACATACATTCTAGAAACTGGTCAAGTTTTATTTAGTAACCTTTAGCAACACAAAAACGGAGAAACAACCATACAGAACAGAAATTATATTTCAAACTGCTGTTTTGTTTTGGTTTATTTTTCTGTTTTTATTAATAGCTGAATGGATTTCTCTTTATATGCCAAAAATGCAATATCCATGCAAAAGCAAGAGGATTAAATTTTAAAGCACTGGGGAGGAAGAGAGACTGCAATTACCACTGCAAATAATTGTTAAAGTTTTCTTGGAATTCTTTTCTTCAGTTGCACATTTTTTGTCTGTAAGCACCAGCTGCCTGTGATATCCTATTAGACTCACAATGTTTTTGTTTTCGGACTCAGTTGTGTTTTAAATTTTGCCTTTTTTTTTCCTCGCTGCAGCGGAGTGCAAATACCAGTTCCAGGCCTGGGGAGAATGTGACTTGAACACGGCCTTGAAGACTCGGACTGGAAACCTAAAGAGAGCCCTTCATAATGCTGACTGCCAGAAGACTGTCACAATCTCAAAGCCCTGTGGGAAGCTTACCAAACCCAAACCTCAAGGTAACTTCCATTAGCTGAAAGCTGCATGATAGTTCATTTAAATCACTGGGTTTGCGAGGTCCTGCATGCTTCAGTGGGAGCTCAGTTGTAGCGGATATTGCACTTGCATGGCCTTTACTCAGCTCTGCACTGCTCCTGTCTGTCAGTGCCTAGGCAGGGAATATTCCTGAGCTGGATGGTCAAGCCTATCTCACACTTGAAAAGTAAGCTGAAAATTAGAGCTTCAATTTTAACTTTGGACCACCTATACTGTTACCAGTTTGCTTAGACAACTAGACTTCCAGAGTAAAGATTCCTTCCATAACTCACTTGTTAATGGGAATGAAATAATAATAACAACATGAAAAAACCTCCCCTGATAAAGACATCTTTTGTATAGGTTTTGTTTGGTGTTGACTAATGACTAGTTGAAAAAAGGACTTATTTCCTTCTGGACAAGTAGCACTGAAAGTATATTCTTCTCACTGCACACTGAAATACCCTTGGGGCTGTTTATTCTTTATTCAAACGTAGCAGGAAGAATAGTACAGAATGTATGTCTTATTTCGGTGTGGCTGACAGTATAATTCCTGGTACACAGAAAGACATATGCCCTGCATTGTGTTTCCAGGTGGCCCTAAGAAAAACTTATTTTCTTTCTAATCATTAAAGCCTTTTAATGTACCCTTTTGTTGGAGTAGCAGGTGTTATGCGTATAGAATGATTTATAGTGGGAGCTAAAACTGAGAGATCTTGTTTGAGATACAAAAGTAATGTGTTTTAAGTAGATTATGAAAGCTATGCTACCCTGACATTTGTTTACTTAAAACCAGCTGGGTTTGACACATTCCAGGCTCTGAATACTTGGATAACAATACAAATAAATGTGATTAGATATGACAGGTGCACCTGGGGCAAGCAATTTTCAAACTGTGGGCTGTGGTGCACCATCAATCAGAGGAGTCCCTGCAGTTGGCCTGCTCTGCTTGAGCACCCAGAGAAGTTGCAGGCACTTTGTGTGTGTGTGCGTGTGTACTTGCATCCATGTAACTGGTTTTCCTTGCACACCATCCATGGAATTATCGGACAAGTTTAGAACCTATGCAGACAGTGACAGGCTGTGGAGCAGAAAAGTTACAACTAGATTTTCAGAGACCACCTGACTTGGTTGAGCTGGCAATGATAAACATTTAGGGATTGAAATGATTGGATGAGAGTGCAGGAGAGGCTTTAAGATACGTGATTTTATTGTTTAGCAGTTTGAGGGGCAGGACTTTTTTTCACGTTTTCAGGGTTTGGGTTGTTTTGATGGGATTTTTTTTTTTGGGTGTGGGTTTCTGTTGTTGCCTTTTTTTTCACTAAGTTGCCATGTCTAAGTAGCCTTTGGGAGTTTACTGAATGAGGCTTCCTATTGTGCTGCCAGCAGGCCTCTGCCCCTTGAGCCTCTGCCTTGTCCTGCTTCCCCTGAGTCATAGATCTAAATTCTGTCTGTGGCTGGCAGAACAGGGGGAGAAGGGGACAAAGCAGAACATTGATGCAGCATTGTTTTGTGAGAGCAGTGCTCTTGGGTGGTGCAGGCTCATTTTCAAGTTATAGTTTTAAAGGCAGAGCTTGAGAAATTGCTGGATTGGAATTCAACCTTAATTGATTCTAGGGTCTAGGAGTGACTTATAGCTGAGACTAAAAATTGGATTGGGACTGACTGCAGCAACCAGTTACAGTGTTTGACTTAATTAGGAAACCTGACTGTATTTGATTTGAAGGAATGCAAAAAGAGAAATAGGTACAAATGTGGGTTTTTAGTCATACTAACTGTGGGCAGTTCTGCTCTCCTGATCTGCGTTAGAAATCTCACAGCATCTTCCTGCATGCCACCTGCTCACTCATCTGCTGCTGGCACTAGTAGGAGCAGCAGGCATGGGAGTCACACACACAGCCTGCCTGGGCTGTGTCCATATTGCAGATCTGTGGTCAGAACTACACGGGAGCTGCACTGGACAGTGTGTTGGCACCAGGAGGAGGAGCAAGAGGAAGAAATTAGGTCAAGCAGATTAGTACTGCATGAAAAGTTTTGCCCCACTGAACTTTATTTCCGAGTTAGAAATCGGAATGCTGGCATGTTGGCTGCAATGAGAGTATTTGTTTTCTTCCTGAGGTGAAGGAAATTACAGGTTGGAGGTCAGTCCAAACCCACAGCTAAGATAAAGGAAAAGATTTAAACTCCATTCAGTCTGTAGCTAGAATCTTAATGAATTTCCTTCTTTGGAAATGAGAAGAACAGGATTATGGCCTGAGCACTTCAAATGGTCTACAGTTACATGTTAGGCTCCTTTTTCACCCCTAACTTTGCATCAATGCCTCAAGACTATACCACAAAAAGCCCATGATGCATTACTTGGAAGCAGCAGGTTATTTTCTGAAACATGAAAGGTCTGTAGTGATATCCAAATAGATCTGTAAATGCTGATCAAGGGCTGTCCATTCCCACTAGGATCAGTCAGGGGCTCGGCAGCTCAGGAATCTGTTTTACTGTGAGTGGTTGCCTTTCTGACTGGTCTTTGCTTCAAGAGGTGCACCAATGAACGCATCTGACAGCAACAGGCTGAGAGTACCAAAGCCAGATAGGAACTGACTGAGAATATGGCACTGAAAAATACCAGTATATTCAGGAAAAAAAAAGTATTGTTTTTGTGATTTTGCTGAAAAAAAACCCTTTCCAGTGAGTTGTAATTTTTATTCTATTAGGTTGTATTTGTAACCTCTCCGTTATATCAGTTTTCCTTTTGATTTCATACTGCAGTGAGGTCAGTAAAAGCCCCTATTTAGCTTCTCCAATAAGTGATACTTTTATATATCTTCTTTTACTTTTTTGTCACTTGCCATCTTTTAAAGCTTCTGACTTAAGTATTTCTTTATATAAGAAGTTATCCACAATAAAAATATTCACTACTGGACTTACCTAATTTCCTTCTATTATTGCAAAAGAGTTTTTATAATGGAAAGACAGGATTGTGAACAGTATTTCAAGGATGTTCTCTGCAGATCTATGTTGAAAGAAGGAAATATCATTGTAATACTACCTTTATTGTTCATTAGACCCACTAAATTAACTAAAAATAATTTCAGTTTTGATCACTGCTTGCATGGGGAGTATCTGAGACCTTGAAAATTCTCCATAATTAAAAAAAATGATAATTAATGTGATTATTTAAGAACCCCAGGAATTGTGTGGGTAAGACAGGCTATTTTGTCTAAGCCTGACCAATGAAGTGTTGTGCATCAAATTTCACCTTACACATCTCCTTCATGGGATATGGGTGTCTGAAGTTTCTCTTCACCTTCTCTGATCTTTGAGAAAAATGCCAGTTGATCGATCTTAAGCGTAGATGCTGCTCTTCTATTGCTTATTCACCTTTCCAGCCCATCAATATATGGCAGCTTTGCTGATAGGATGAGTCTCCCTCCTCTCACGTAACAATTTCAAAAATGACTACTGTTCATAGGAATTGGATCTATTCTTAACAAAAAGAAAAATCATACCTGCAAAAAATCAGAGTTTATAATTTTACAGATTTGTTGGTTGATTTTCCAGGATTTCTATGATCTCAGATAAAACTTGTGCTAAGTTAAAGCAGGAGATGCTCATAAACTTGGGGAATCAATGCATTCTTCATAAACTGGTAACCAAAGTGTTCTTATGGATTTCTTTTATAGTTAGTAATCATTGATAGAAAAGCCGGAAACCTTTTTTAAACACTCTCCATTATTTTGGAAACTAAAAAAATAAATATTTTCTTCCTAACAACTGGTCTGTGTCAGTACTTTTTACTTCTGAGCAGCTGTCTTTTGGATTACAACCATATTTAAGGATGAGAGCAGATGATGAACCAGGAATTTTAATTTCACATGGCTTCCTGACAAGCTATTTTCTTCATAGCTTTTCTCAGACTGGAAGACAGTAGCTTGGTCCTGGGCTGCTGTGTTAAAAGTGTTGGTAACACCAGATGAAAACATCCTTCCTTCTTGAGTACTGTGCATTTAGACAGACAGATTGTCAGCAATGTGACAGTGATGTCCCGGGCACCGTGGTTTGTTGAGTATTTAGTACACAAATAAGGTCACGAGAAAGCTCCATAACAAGTCTGGAAAGGATGAAAGGATAATTTTTATCACAAAATCCCAGTGGAGGCAGGCACCTCTCCTCTAGCACATACAGTTGTATATTCTAATCAGTGTCTGCAAGGCTGGTGGTGTTGAAGGTCTCCCTAAACTGTCCTGACAGATGTGTCAGACTCGGGCACTTCTGTCGAGTAGCTGCTCTAATGGCCAACTTGCACTGAGGAGCACAAAACGCTTCCGACGTCCTCCATCTGGCCAACTTCACACCCACCCAAACTTGATTGATGCTTGTTCAGGTTCCAGCCAGCCTGAAAGCAGAAGAATGGAGTATTGTCAGGATTCAGGAAGCATTTTGCTTTAACTGCTAAAAGAGGAGGAATTTATTTTCATTGAGCTTGTTGCCTGATGGGCTTTATTTCTTCTTACACTCTTTCTGTCACTCTCATTCTTTCTCTCTCTCCCCATAACTGTTGTACTTTCAGATATTTATTCTTCTGATTAAGATAAAATTAAATAGAATAAGCAGTTTGCCCACCCTTTCTGCAATGTACCCTTCACGTTTTTGAATTATGTTCCTTTCTCATAACTTTTTCACCTGGCTGTATTTAGTTCTTTTTAATAAATCTTCCTTCCCAACTCTTTATCAATTCACAGTATAGCACATCTGTTAGTTACTTTGTCATGGCTCAGCTCAGTCCTTGCCTCACAGGAAAAATATGTGCTAAGCTTGGCAAACATTAACACTGCTCAAACCACTGTTGTCTTTAGTAATTGGGGTGCCAACCAAAGATCGCATCCTCCAATACACGGTATTTGGAAAGATTTCCCAAATGAAGGCAAGACCTAACTGAGCTGTTAATGGCTGTAATCTCTTCTGTATAATTCAGATCAGGTTTAGCATTTGAGAGCATAGCAAGGTGTCAGTACAGTTCCCTGTGTTTGGCACCGTGTGCATGCTACTTCATGGAGGAAAAGACTGCACTCTGTATTTTTAATAATTTCATGTAATTTGAAGAGTTTTACTTCAGAGTTGAGTGAAGTATAAATAATCTGCCCTATCTTGTTTCTTTTATCTCTATATCTTTACAGGCAGCAATTAGCTAATCCTGCTACCACTCCTTGGAGCTCAGGAAGTCTAATTGAAAGAAAAGCAGTAATTGAAAATTAGAAAGACTAAATGATTCCCCAGATTGACTGAGTATCAGTGGCAGGTCCAGGCATGTAGCTAGTAACTGCTTCTCCCTTTTTCATGCAAATAAAATTTTTAGGAGCTGCTTCTCCCTTTTATCATTAAAATAAAATTATCAGAATGTGACAACTGACTTCAAGGCGAGTGTCTGAACTGCAGTCTTTAATGAGGGTCTTTGGTTTTACACTGGTAATCTCAGTGGACTCCCATCAGTGTTAAACACCATTTTACCTTGGGTCTTCTAAGGAAGCTTCTTGTCAAATCACAGGGATGGCCTTGTGTTAATGAGCAGGTGTATCCCTATCTTTGCTAATGTGGCAGGAACAGAAAACAACCTGTGGATTTTGAGCACTCCAGCGGCAGATTCCTACCTGTAGAGAGAACTCTTACTTGCAGTGTGCTGCCAGAACAGACTGACCAGTTTTGGCAGGATGGCTTGGCTGCTGGTTCTTGCAAGAAGCTGACAGTGGTGTATGAGTGACTTGCTCTTCTGAGCTATTTTTTCCTCACGCAGTCTTGGTGCTGCACTGCTGAAATTGGACCACTTCATTTTGCATGTTGGACAAGTTGCTTTCTCTGGGGTGCCTTCCCTCAACTTTGCCTTTGTGCAACAGCACAAAGCAGCTGGAGGGGACACAGAGTGGAGGAAATGACTTGTAAGGGTTGTGATTTTCTTTTGTTTGAAAGATGCTGGTGTCTCCTGTTTTGGCTTTGCAGTCATGCTGTATCTCCCTCTGTAGGTTTTAGAATTCCCCAGCTTTAATGTAACTCATTAGTCGTGCAGGCATGCAGCTAGTGTAATAATTAGTATTACAGAAGGCAGAATATAATCTGCTCAAAGTAATTAGTTATAAAAATGAGGGATTTTCTCATATCGGGAAACAGCTGTGATAGTTAAAGAAAAACGTGAAAGGTGAAACTGTTTTTCTATTGTTCTAAAGGGTGAGACAGGTTTATTGAAGAATGGCCCTTGGCACTGAGCAGGAGCCTGTAGTGAAATACAGTGATCTGAGCTCTGTGGGACAGGACACTTCCAGTGTGTGCCCAGTGGGAACAGCATAGATGGCTGTTATTATTGTTGCTATCATCATGATTATTTGTATTGCATGAGTGCCCAGAGGCCCCAGCTGAAAAAGGGTGCCATTGTACTAAGCACTGCATAAACATTGTGAGAAGCAGTTTTGCCATGAATAATTTATGCCTTATGGCCCTGGGAAATGTGAAAACCAAGAGAAGAAACAGTGGTCCAGAGGGGCGAGACTAGGCACTAAATGCTTGGTTGTGTTTCCCGGTGTGCAGTGCTAGTTTGAGGACAAGGCTTGTGTTTCAAGGTGAACTGAAACTCACTGGAAACTTTAGGCTCTGAGACATGACTCTGTCATTTGGCTTCTTGCTGCCATGGCAGGAGGAAATACGATGTTTCTCAATTTCAGTGGGAATGAGAATAAGCTATATAAGAAACACAAAACACAATGGTGCTTACAGTGTGGACCAGCCTCAAGCTGTTTATAAGCTGCCAGTGCAGCCCATAACTAATAAAGTTTGGATGTCTTTTAATGGCTGCTTTTCTGCTTCCATTTCCTTATGTTTCTTGGGGGCTTTGCACTGTAGTTTCCCTTGAGACTGCTTTTGTACCTTTGAAAAATTTTACTGTTTGGATAAATAATTTGAATGCTTTGCCAGATCATAGCATAATATCAATCTGATTGACACAGCCCTAATTCCAGGGAGAAGGGAATGCAGGTAGGAGAGGGAAAGAAGAAATTTTTTTTTTAACTAAATATTTTTCAATTTTTAGTTGTTCTGCAGCTTTTATGGGTGTTTTTGAAAAGAAAAACATGGGATGTTTCATGGAAACCTAAATCTCCATGTTTTTCTGACCCCTTAGTTTGTATTTCAGATTATTTTTTATTTTTCTATGCTGCCCCAAAAGATGAACTGGATTTGACAAATTCTCATTTAACACTGTTGTACCTGCAGGAGTTTCTTTTAGGGTTTAATGCAGACCTTTGTGGGTGAAAGCTTAGATAGCCTTGTGTGTGTCAATTCTATTATGTGCTCATTGCCTCATTTTCCTGGCTTGTAAGAGCAGCCTGGCCTCCTTGGCATTAGTTAGTACCCATGAGCCATGAAAATGCCTTAAGCTATGGGATTTGCTGTGATAAAGGGTATGACATCAGCAAATGTTTACCCTCATTACTGTTCCTAGCAGTGACACAGAGAGAAAGCCCTGTTCCTTCTGTTCTGGCCTTTTCCTTTTCTATTTCTTCACTTCCTTTCCTCTCAAACTTTCNCTTTCTAAATAATATTTTATATTATTTATATATATATATTTACATATAATACAGATGTCAGTTTGACATGTGTGATCTTTTTGCTGTATAGGTGTATACTAAAGTCCCAATGGATTATTAGATTTCTGTCTCCAGCAGACTCCTGCAGACACATGAATGCAGCAAGTAAGCTGTGAATTAAGAGGAATCTTGTGTACAGCATAGACAGAGAGGGGNAGAGCAGCCTGGCCTCCTTGGCATTAGTTAGTGCCCATGAGCCATGAAAATGCCTTAAGCTATGGGATTTGCTGTGATAAAGGGTATGACATCAGCAAATGTTTACCCTCATTACTGTTCCTAGCAGTGACACAGAGAGAAAGCCCTGTTCCTTCTGTTCTGGCCTTTTCCTTTTCTATTTCTTCACTTCCTTTCCTCTCAAACTTTCTTTTTTTCTTTTTTCCCCTTCTTTATCCCTCCATCTCATTTTCTATATTGCCATCTCTCAATCTTTCCTTCTATCTGTGCTTACTGCAAAACTTTTGTAGGTGACTCTGCAGAGTGGGGAGCACTGATCAAAGCCAACCCTGTGCCCCAGTGGTAGAGCTCATGTGGGGCAGTTGCAGAAAGCACAGCTGAGAAGGGCATGTGCCTGGTTTTCAAGAGCTGACTGAATAAAATAGGTTCTCTATTCACATTATACTACAAATAACTTTCTAAATAATATTTTATATTATTTATATATATATATTTACATATAATACAGATGTCAGTTTGACATGTGTGATCTTTTTGCTGTATAGGTGTATACTAAAGTCCCAATGGATTATTAGATTTCTGTCTCCAGCAGACTCCTGCAGACACATGAATGCAGCAAGTAAGCTGTGAATTAAGAGGAATCTTGTGTACAGCATAGACAGAGAGGGGGCTGAAGAGCCAGCTGGGACTGTCCCTCTAGTGCTGAGCACAGAACGTGATGAAGAACAGTGAGAAAGTCCCTACCCAACAGAAATGCAGCAGTGCAAATGTACTGGAGGCACATGAAAAGCCAACTGGAAGAGCAAAATGAATGACTTCTGAAAGTGTTAGCCAGACTCCCTTAGCAGACTCCAGTTGCAAAATGGCCTTGGCTTGAAAAGTTTATCCATTGCAATCTTCTGAATACTTACTCTTAAGATCTAACATCTTGAGGGTTAACATAGATGTAAAGAAAATGAGATGAAACTTCCATGTTCTTTGCCTTCAGGCTATTTAGGCCATCTAGCGAAGTCAGAAATTGTGTGAGTCTTTGTGGTCGTTTGAGTGCCTGTGCATAGGAAATTTTGAAAATTTTTCTCCCAAGTATTTGAAGGAAGAAAATCATCAAAGGGAAACCTTTCTGATGAAAATCCTTGGTTTCAGCAAATTATCTCTTAGATAAAAGCTCACTGTAATTCCTGACTAGTTTAAGTTGGGATGTTAAAAGAAAGGGTTTGAAGGTCTTACGTCAGTAAGTCAGATTCGAGAAATGGCTTCTCTGACTGTCTAAGATCATCTCAGAGTTTTGTGGCTCATTTTAGAACAAATTGGATTATTTTTCTGTTGCATTTGTTTCTTCTTGCAATTCCAGTGAGAAAGAAAAATTATTGATGCCTTTTCTGTGAGAGGTGGACTTAGTTCCATTCCTTTGTCAGATGTGTTTGTGTACGTTTCAAGTGTATATCTGGCTATTCCCCATTCCTAACACTTTGCAGCTTGACTTTCTGACTTAAATGGGGCAGCTGCAGCCTTTAGGTCTAAATCAAGTCGGTCTTGTGTTCAACTGGGAACAAATCAAAGTCTATCCAAAACAAAACTTTAGCAAAGGGAGAAGCAGAACAAAACCTGACAGAAAGGAGTGAGCACAAGTGCGAAGAAATTGAGGAACACGGGTAACTAGAGAAAGCTGGTAAGGAGCACAGGCTAAAATATAAGGAATGCAATCAATTGTAATCTGTTAATGAAGTAAAAGTTACATCAGGGTCATCGATTGATTGGAGAGGTGCCTTCTGCTGCTGTTTACCTGATGGATTATTGCTTTCTTTTGCCCCATCCACAAGAACTGTGTTTCTTGAAGAGGCTTTTCAGAAGAATTCATTAGGGAGCAAAATTGGTATCATAATATAGTTTTTTCCTTATTAAACCATCTGGAATACATAAATGCTGTATATAGTACAGGAAAAAATGGAAGAAAAGTAGTTAGATAGCCATGAAAAATTCTCTTCCTCTACAAGAAAAAGAAATATTATGTTTAAGGCGTTTTCAGAAATCCAGGTATTTGTTTTTACAGTCATGGGAATCACAGGATAATACAGTTTCTGTTCCTAGACAGGAGACTGAATCTCTGTAATGTGAGATTTTTATTTTTTTTTGCCAAGGTATAAAATCTTTGGTTATAGCAAAATTAAGGCTTCTCCATTCCACAGGCACTGGCATTTCATTGCCAAAATTCAGAAGCTCCCTGTACCCCATGGCACCATTGCCCTTTACCACCATAGCAACCTGGTGCTTTGGAAAATTTGCTCCAATTGAGAGGTAGAGAGGCTTTTCTAAAAAATGCCTTCTTCTGAGCTTAGTAAGACTGAGTGAGTGCTAGACCCTGGGAAAATTGTATCCTGAATATCTGATGTGGAATTTTTTTGTTCTAACCTTCCATCAGCACAGGTATTTGCTATTATATTGCTTCTGGGGACACTGCTTGACTTTTATACACAGGAGTTCAGTAGTGCCATTAGTGAGTTCTTACCTTCTCTTCAACAAATGAAAATAAAGACCTGCAAATCTTGGCTTACCAAGCTTGACTTCCATTAAAATGTAATTACCTCCCTTTTGTGCCTTATGCATTAAGAGTGGCTTCAAATGATGTGTGGCTCCTGTTCAACTGAATTACTTCCATTTGCTGCTTGCATAGTGAGAATGAGGTTCTGGAATAAAGATGACTGTTTAAAGAGGACTGCTGCAATTCCAAATTGCATAGAGAAAATTCTGCTAATCAAATGAACTTGTTTACTTGCTAAGACCCTGACTGGAATTTTTGTTACTCATCATCTTGGGCCCACAGAAAGTGGGTCCAGTGCTCATTCGTGACCAGTTTGTAATCCTCTGGATAGTTCTAAGTCTAGCAGCAATTCATAGGGTTATTCTGGTGATGAAGGATTAGATAATCCAGTGCCTGTGCATTGACACAGTTTGCTCCTGCAAGGCTGTTTGTTTTCTATCTTTCTGGAAGTGCATTGGTTCCAGGGGGAGCAGAGTGGCTGTGCCCTGCTTGGTTGTTGCACACTGCAGGGACTACCGGGCAATTGGAATTTGCTCCTTGTGTGTGCCCTGGTCCAGGGTACTTAGCCTGGCTGAGCAGACCCCTGAACCAACCAACGTCTGCTCTTCTGAAATCCAGTATTATCATCCTGCTTTTTTGCTCTGCTCCTGCCTCTCTGGACCCTGAATTCTACCATAGATAGCTCATAAAGGGACCTCTGACTGGTGTTGGGCACAACTGGGCCACCCAACTTGAAAGCAAATAGGGCAGTGAGTAGATTCCGATTAAAATTCTGTGTGGGCTGATGTGAACCTGAGCTTCATCTGGTTAAGTGGTTTTACCATAGTGTCTCTCTATATTTTTGGTAGCTCTTGTCTGGAGCAAACACATTTGCTGAAGGCAGAGGACAGCTGGTGCACAGCTCTGTGGCTCTGCCTGTGGAAATACTGTGCTCAGTGGGGTGGGTGAGGTGAGGGATGCTGCTGTAAAAGGCAGGGTTCTGCTCAGGGTAGTCCCTGCTCACTGGTAGCTTTTCCCGCTTCCCTCTGGCTCAGTGGTGAGTGTTGCAGGAGTCATGGTGAGACATAGAATCAGTTTAGTGGCTTCCCCATCATAAAGGCTGTCTCAGTAGGCTCTGCTTGGTGGGTCACTATAATTTCTGATGGGACCGCATTAAGATGTCTGGTAGGAAATGGCTGAACCAAAGGTGTGAACATCCAACCTGTGCTAACCTGAGTTGAATTTTGACAATTTTCACTTATGGAATGTGGGAATCCAGGACACAGAAATATCTCCTGTGTCTGTCCTGAGAGGTTTTATTTTTCAGGAGAGCACAGCTTTTAGTTTTTGGCCATGGAAAAAGTTTCCAGGACTTTGTGAGGAGTTGAGTTTTTGTAAGTGTATATAGTAAATGATATTGTAGTTTATCACAGGGTGAAAAAGTAGGTTTTGGGGTTTAGTGTGGAAGGTAGACGAAAGACAAGATGGAGGAATTTTGAGTGCTGACTGTTTCTTCCTTCTTCATCTGCTCTATTTGCTGCAGTTTTGGTAGCACAGTGCTTGGTTAGACAAGGTCACAATGCAAATGTAACATGACTGAAGAATAATTAGGAATTGGTAGAAAAACAAAAACATACTACGTGTTAGTTATGTTGTAAAACTAAATTAGATAAGGTATCTGTATAAAAATCCTTGGAATCGTCCATTTTGTGTTTTTCTGACACGTCGCTGAAGTGTGCAGGGCCTGTTGTCATCTAAAGGCTCTGAATTGTGATAAAGAAATAATAAACAACCGAGGACCAAAGCCAGTGAGTCCCGCTTGTTTCATTCCTGGTTCCTGACCCTGGCACAGACTTTTCACAGGGAGTTTCCAGGAAAGGAACTCCTGGTGTGGGTGGTAAATCCCACAGTGGAACAGGAAACTGAATGAGACTGTTGGACACAGGCTACCTAGGGGATTTTTCCCTCACTTAACTGGCAAATGGCTACAGCTGATGCTGGAGTATGGGAGTGATGAGCTGGCAGATAACTAATATTGTACTCTCAACTGGTCAGACTTCTGAGCATGGTGACCCTTTCAGTCATGCCTGGTCACTCTGGGGAGGGTAGCACTGGAAGGATGATCAGGGTGATGTGATTCCCAGTATGAATGTGTGTCGGGAATTTTATGAGTTAAAGACAGGACCTCTGAGTTGCTTTAGATGGTGTGATTTATTTTTTCTTATTTTCTACATAGGCAGGAAGGATGAGTTTCATCTCACATCTTCACCGCATGGTTCAGAAGGTCACAAGACCCCTAGTTACAAGACCTTTTAGGGATTTATTAACCAATAAAACACTGCCAACAAGGATATTTGTTTTTAACCCAATGCCCAAATATTTCGTCTTATGAGCTTATGCTGCAGTGCGGGCTTTCTTAGCCAATCAGAAAGTCACACATAGCCTACAGTACTACACTCTAAAGCTTCTTATTACCTTTGTAACTACTTCTGGTTTTTTCTATATCTTAAACTCCAAATTCTGAACTTTCCTCTACCTAGCTTAACATGTCTCTGACTACAAATCCACATTGTCACTTGTAGCATCCAAGTTTGGAAGCCTTTTCCAAGGTCTCAAATCAAACCCTGCATATAATTCTAAGTTTTGGCCCGCAGGCCCAGTGTTCTGAGAGCTCTCTGCATTTTGGATTCCAGCAGCTGTGACCCAACAGCATGTCATAAAAGTGGAAATTGCAGCATAGGGTGAACAGAGGTGAGGACAATAAAAGCCTGAATGACAAATTCAAAGAGTATGTTGAAAAATAAAAGAACATAAGCAAAGTGCATCTTAAAGCAACTTTATACATTATTAGCCATGGACATACTGTAGCCTGATCATAATCAAAACAGGTAGAGTGTAGCTGTGAACAGACTTGTGCGTGAGCATATGAACATCAACATTGTCCAGGGTCAGCACATGAGTATTGGTGTCTGTGTGGGAATTTTAAAATAGCCTAAGGGCTGGGAAATATTTGGGCAGTTTCCTTTTTTTTTTTTTTTTTTTAAATACTCCCACAATTGTGTGTATATATATAATTTCATGGAGAAAATATGCTGTGCATCAATCCAGTTACCTGTCTGAAAGATGAAGCTGTGATCGTGTGAGTGCTTTTAATGAGGGAGGAGCTCCATCTGGCACATGACAGTTTTACTCTGCTGGGGCCCAAAACAGTCACTTGTCTTTGTAGGTAGATGGGTTTGGCAGTTTGGGTGATGTGCAAATTATCACAGCGATGACAAAGGGGAAGAACTGAGAAAGGAAGAGATGAGGACTCCCAGGCTTTAAGTGCAAATGGATAAACAGTGGATTGTCTGGTACCTCAAGTCAAGTGAGGATGGGGACCTGGTGCATTCACATGGCTCCAGACCAAAATCTTCTCCTGATGCTGACCTCATTCCTACCATGAGCTGCACAAACTTTTCAGCAGAGTCCTGTTAGCAGTCTGCCTGCATTTATAGTCTCCTTTGCTCTTTGTAAATCTGGTTGAAGTCTGCATAGTGCCCTTCTGCTTGTGCTGGGTCTAAATAAATTTCACAGATTCCAGTGCCGGTATGATTGATAAAATGCCACTGTTTCTTTCAGAGAAAGTGGCCTGTGTGAGGAATAAAAATTATGAGAGAGAGTGCAATCAATACAGAATCCAGTAGGGTCAGTCTTATAGAGAGGCAAAATTAGAGGAAGTGGAGGATGTGGGTAAAAGAGGTGTTAAGGGGGGGATATAGGAAATTTGCAGGAGGGGGGAAGCTGTAGCTGAAAGCAAATTAGATTCTAACTCAATGAGAGGTTACTTTTTCTAATGACAGGTTATGAAATAGTGTCAGATTTTGTGAATAACTCCAGATTACAGGCATTCACACATGCATGCAAGCATACACACACACATGCAAAGGCAGGGGGAAAAATTAGTTTTCAAATTTCAAAAAAATTACTTCTTTTAAATCATTATCCCTTTGCAAGGTATGAAAAGTTTTTAAGGGAAGGAGATTTTAGAGGAGATTATATGACTAAAGAAGTATTTTCTTTTGCTTTGATTAAAAGATTATTGAAAACTTTTTGCCTTGTTACAAAGGTGAAGAAAAAATGTTGGTTTTAAACACTAGGAAGGAGGAAAAAACAACCATCAAAGAAATGTGATAGCCTAAGTTTGCCTTCTGCTGAGGTACCTGGCCCTATCCATACCTACAAGATGTTGGTGTAGTTGCCTTGGGTTTAATAGAAATAAGCTGGTTTTACCATAACTGGTGATTCTGTGACTGACTGTGTTATGTAAATGAGTCAGAGAGAAAAGAATCATATTCACAAATAACAGTCCCACCTTAAGGGCTAAGTGCTTCCTCTAATTCAAGTTTATTGTTACTTAACCAGAGATGATGTTCATGGCAGCAATATTGGCAGAGTTCAAGAAGTGTTTGGACAGCCCTCTCAGGCAGCATGGTGGGATTTTTTTGGATGGTCCTGTGCAGGGCCGGGAGTTGGACTCAATGATCCTTCTGGATCCCTTCTAACATAGAGTATTCTGTGATTCTGTGATAGTTTTGGTTTGGTTAATGAAATCTGGATTAAGGCAAATCTGGGTCTGCTTGCTTGCTGTTTTGGTTCATAGAAGCTCTGTTTCCGTCTCTCTGTGGTACTTGCTGTGCTGTTTTGTGCTGGTATCAAAAAGAATTTACTCATGTTCCCAGTGAGAGCTGTTATTTTCCCCATTACAAGGGACATGTAACACAAGAATACCTAATCCTATTAATTTATTTTAATTTTGAAGGTCCCTCTGTGAATTTCCCTTGCCCGTTGAGTACCACACTACCCTGGAGTACAGTGAAAGGTACTGCAGGTGGTAGTACAATACGCAGATTTTCAAATGTACCTTCCCACCATTCCCTTATTTACCCCAAGTTAATTAGAGAAGCAGGTGCTCCTTAGTCCTTTGCTCATCCCGTCAGTCTCCACTGGCTGGACAGGCTGTGCTCCATGACCCCGGGCCAAGCTCCCATTGCCTCCCAAGTGCACATAGGTGTCTGTCCCAGGGGAATGGGGAAGGGTTGGCAGTGGAGGAGCTGGAGAAACAAGAGAGCTTTCTCCTCATGCTCTGGAGCTGCTCACACATTCAGAGAAAGCCAAAGGCTAACAATGAGGCAGAAAGGAAGCAGGGGAAGGGTATGTGTGTGCATAGTGTGTGCAACGCTTTCTTCCAGCTCTCCGCTGAGCCGTGACCCGGTTTCTCCAGGAGATGCCTGCTGTTTTCTTACTTTCCAAGCAAGTTCCTGAGACAATGCTTTGCATGCCAAACAGGGTGAGCCCCTCAGATAGGAGGGCTCTGAACAGAACATGTAATTCCCTCTCCATCTTCTCTACTGCCTTGGCCTTTCCTGTTTAGTTTTCTTCTTTTCCTTCTCTTTTCCCTTTCTTTGTTCAAAATGAGGAAATAATTCTTATGTGCATGGAGAGAAAAAAGAAGGGGAACATCCACTTCCCCTTTGGAAGGGGAAATTCCAAAAATTCCTCCATTAACTTCCACGTGTTAAATGAAATTTATTGCAGTTCCCACTAGAGGCTAATTTTTTTAAAATTGTTTTTGTTATATCTTGACAGAATCCAAGAAGAAGAAAAAGGAGGGCAAGAAACAAGAGAAGATGCTGGATTAATGGAGTCAACTTGGGCAATGTGAGAAAGGGACATCAGCAAACATGATCAGCTAACAGTTTCATTTATACCTAGGCATTTTATCCTAAAATTATTTATAGCTTAATGGTACCATAGAAGGAAAAAAGCAAACACAGAAAAAAAATCCTTTTTTCATTACTTTAGTATTTTTAATGTATAACCCTAACAAAAAGTTTTAGCGGCCTGTAATAAAGAACTCCAAACTCATTTAGAAAATTATGTCTATTATATATTGAACAATATAGAGGTTTTCAAAATATTTTTTTTTCTCAAGTCTTGCCATAGGTCTCAATCAGGTAATTAGTCCATGCGAGCAGAACCTGAGCCTGTGTGGAGCTCTGCTGAAGCCAGTGGTACCCTGTTTGAACATAGCACTCTGGCTACATGCATTTATATGTAAGATTGGGACCTTATATCTGAAAAATTGAGACCTGTTTGTTAATTTCTGATTACATCTGCATAACTGTATGAAATTGTTTGTTTAAGGAAAGGATGGTGGCATTTTGTTGAGTATTTGCAAGTATGGGATTTTCTTGGATGTGTGCATAATCTTCATTCCAAAATGTCACCATCTACAGGTAAAAACCAGTAACACTCCTTTCCTTAACCATATTTTGAATATTGGCAGTAAATCTAACGTCTTTCAACAACTGGACATAAAAGAGTCCTAATTTTTCATGATTTTCTAGTAATGTTTTTTCAAAGTGGAATGATGATAAAACTTTCCACTTTTCAGCATATGAGTGTTGGTGGATGGTAGTGTCTTCCATTTCACTTATAAAAGCTGAAAAAATGCTGTGTTTTATTTGTTCATTATGACAGAAGGGGGGAAATCCTTTTCATAAAAAATCTAGTTGAAATTGATGTGATTCTGCCTGACCCATCTCTCTTTTGTATCAGTGGCAATGTTCTTGTTGATCTTAATTATAGCTGGTTAAAAAATAGTATGTCTGGTGGGAAATAAAAAGAGAAATCTGTTTGGAAACCACCAGAGGTAGTTCATATTTTTGACCAAAAAATGGACAGTTTGTGGGACCTGAAACCAATAGGAATGATATTATTTTTTGGGTTATCTTTTAGTAAAACAGAAGGGAAATATAAAACCAGTATATTTTGTTTTCTTCCATTTTTATATAATCAAAAAGACCTTGGAAAAAGCTCAGTCAACATAAAATTAATTGTGGGGGTTTTTTTTGTTTTTTTTTTTTTTTTAATATAGTCTGCAGGGGAAAAAAAACCCAAAAATTCCAACCAGCTGTTTTTCAGTTTGTTCAGTTTACCTAATTTAAATGATTTTGTATCCTGAGAGAAGTCACAGAGTAGAAAAAAGATCTGACAAATGGCTGGTCTGTCTTAAGGTAAAGGATTGTTTAACAAGCTGGCAACAAGCAGACCAGAATTTTTAGAGGAAACATAAGGGATTTAAGTGCCCAAATTGTTTTGGAATTCTAAATCTGAAAATTCAACGGTGTGAAATAAGGTTTGCCATTTGTGCAGGCTGCAGGTTTGCCTGCTGGTCAAGAGGAATAGTCTCCCTTGTACTCCTGCATGGTACCCACTGACTTCAGCAAAGCTGCAGCAGGCTGTGTTCATCTGAGTAAATCACATTTCTCTCTTGGGATTAGCTTGTAGACAAGCAGAGAGTCTTTGCTTCACGCTAACATCACTCCCCTTTTCTATGCAAAAAAAAAAAAAAAAAAATTGTAACAGTTGCAGAGCTTGCCTTCTTTTTTTCTCACCTGGAGGAGGGTACGGATGATCTGGACTCATGGTGAGGCAAGTCCTTCTGTTCCCAAAAACTCCTGAAGCCTGCTAGCCAAGGCTGCACATAGCTTAAGGTAGACTAGCCCCACAATTATTTCCCAGACTCCTTTCCTTGGGTGTGTTTTGCAGTCTGTGTTGATGTCCTTGTTATTTTGACTGTGCTGTTAGACATACCTGAGTTCGTGGTACCGTTAAAAATGTCCCCCACACATGGTGGATGTGCAATGACCAAATCTAAAATCATAAAGGCTCATATTTAGGTGGTTCTGGGTGCTATTTGGTTTGTTCATAGTCTAATCAGGTCTACCTGTGCTTGTGCCTCAGACTTAAACTAATGGTTTGGTAGGTCTGATTGAAAGCAAAGGGAGAAGGAAACTTTTTTCACTCACCAAAGGTTTTTCTGTCTAAATGCTGCATCAGTTCACTTAAAGTGGCTCAGCTTTGAGTGCAAACACTGTTGCACCATTGTTTCACACTGATTAATCTAGTCCATGTTTCATAGGGAGCTGGCAGGAACTGGGAATGATGTTGAGACCAACAGTTCGGTTGTCCTTTAGCAACCCTTAGATTTGACTTCTCATTTCCACCTCTGTTAGTATAAAGACAATAAATTCCCCGGTGTTTCCTGACACCTTATGGTCCTTTCATTTAACTGCTCATCTGGCTTGTTAAAGGAACATTCCTAATAGTTTTTGGAGGAAGCCAAGTTCCTGTGGTGGCATAGGGCCTTCATGAAGAGAGTTTACAGAAACAAGAAAACAAAACAAAAAAATACCATGTTAGAGGCAGAAGAAAATGCAGCAAAGGGTGTGAAACAGGAGAACATTTCTTATGTACTATTCAGACACGTATGTTCAGATCTATATTGGCATCTTATTGTTGACAGCAATTGGAGTAATAGTTTATAAACTTAAAATGAAGAAAATTTCCAGTAAGCCAGAAGAAATCATTCAGTGGAAAGTCTAGCTGTGCAGGAGGTTGTAAAGTAATTTATGGCAGAACACAGAGGAAGATTGAATAGGTCAGTCAGGTCAGCTCTAAAAGGAGGCTCCTGGTACCTGAAAGGAGCCCTTGTTTCACTAGTGTCATTATCAAGAAAGCAAAAGGCAAGATTCTGAACAAAACCTCTTCCCACCCATCTTGATCAGTTTCTACTTCAGTCATTCTGAAACTTCTCCTTATTTGCTTTCTAATCTTCTACCCTCCCTGCTTTGGGAGGGCAAGCTTGTCTGACAGTGCTGTGGGAGCAGCTACTTCAGATGAAAAACGTGTTTACCCTCTTGGTGCTATCCTATTACAAAGAAAAATGACTTAGCATAGATGTGTTGCTTACCTAGTTTAACAGACAGAAATTTGTTTCATGAATGTCCCTCTTGAGGAGTGGTTTACATCTTTATTTGCTACAGCTGTAATGGAGTATGGGGAGGTGATAAAAATCCCCAAAATGACAGCCTTTTTCTGGGCACTCAAATCTCTTAGAAAAGAGATTGGTGAGTTGCTGAACATCAGCTAAGGATGAATCTACATCCTGACTGGATTCCAGTGAGTTTAAACCTGAATATATTTGGGTATATCTCCCTTCCCTTTCTCTAGCTAAGCTGAGGCAATGCTTCTTTCAGTTAGGCCTATCTGTATCTTGATTTAAAAGAGTATTTGAGGACAGGCACATTTTCTGACTTAGACATGTCTTCTGACAGAAATGCCCATAGTGAATGAGAGTCACTGCTTGTCAGCCTGTCCTATTTAACAGTCTGTTAAGTGCAGCAAAACTTCTGGGCAAGGCTCCAGGAAGGGAGAATGTTTGTTGTTCATGCAGGTAGGTACTAAATTGTAATTTACTGATTTTCATCTTCTAATTCCATAATGACATTCTGGGCTGAACTGTTTTTCAAACGAGAACAGTTAGAAGAAATTAAAGAATAATAATTTGAAAATGTATAAACAGGCAGCTTTGGAGAGTTGGTCAAGAAAAGACAGAGAGGGAGTCAGGAGCATTTTATACAAATTTCTATTGCATGCTCCTTATGTGCAGAAGGCAGAACTACTGGTTGGCACACTTATTTTTATGCTTTCCCTGATTTGTGCCTTAATGAAAACTAATCAAATGTAAAGTGTTGCAGAGCAGTAAAGTCCCACTCCAGCCTCAAAAGAAAGTGTTCAAGGGGAGGCAAAGCCAAAATGAGACAGTAGTCTACTACCAATGTTGAGGGTGGTACAACAACCTGATTTTCCTTCAAGTCTAGCAACTGCAGCAACATTAAAAATGTAAACTCACCACTTTTCTAAAGCAATATATTGGTGAGGTGGACACCATTTTGATATCACACAGCCGTCTTTCATGTCTCCCAAATCCTGCTAAGAAAGGGAAGCAGTATGTCAGTGGGGGTAGGTGTCTTGTATTCAATCCATTTTAATTCTGAAAGACAGCACCTCTCTGAAGCTGAGACTAAGTTCTCTCCTTTGCAGAGACAGATTATACTTGTTGCCTGCTTTCCCACACTTATCCATAATTTTGATAGCATTGGTAGGTTTTCTGTCAATTCTGCTAAGGCACTCTACTTCTCAGTTAAACTTCTGTGGATGTTGCTGATCATTGAGCAACTCTCATCCTTGAGACTATATTTTCCATTTCTCTCTGGATGATTTCAAAACAGCCTCAGGAAGCCTGTACCATTAAGTTCCTCCAGCTGTGTCCTTCTGGAATTAAAAAGACACAGTAGCATCTTGTTAATCACTGACTGTATAACAATGAACAAGGAAGTATGATAATAAGCAAAGAGAGTCCCTGGATTTGCTGGGGGGATGGATTGCTGATAAAACTTTCCTCATAACTCAACTTTGTCATGGCTTCCCAGGAGACAGAAATGACCATCTCAAAAATTAGAGACATTGATACAGGAGTGTCTGCCTTCAAACAAAAAAAATGCAGAAAACAGAAAACCACCTTAACTAGATAAGTAGTGACAAGAAGCTGTTTCCTTTACCACTGTCCTCTCTTATCATCAAATTTTCCTGGTGCATAGAGTTTCAGGCATAGTGAAAGACTTGCCTGAGCAGGTGTATAGCATGGAGAGAGCCTCTTCCACCCATGGGTGTTTGCATTTGAAGAAGATGTAGTTTGTCTCATTCACAGAAGCATCCAAACTTTGCTTTTGGACCAAAACCAAACAATGCTGAAATTTAATCCTTTTCCTAATGGCCCCTTTCTGCACTCTTCATAAATGGCTGTCTGTCTTGGGGGTCTCATCACTCTGAACTGAACAAAAATCTTGGAAAGCATGAGAATTCAGCTGTGTCAACTATTATCCTCTCATTACTGGGGTCGTACAATCCTTTAGTCCTTTCTGTAGTTTGCCATTTAAATATGGAGTGTCTTGGAGTCCCGGATGGCTAAAGAACTCTGTAAGTATCTCCTAGCTTTAAACCACTTGGCTTTGAGTGAGTTGTGGATGTAAAAGCTGTATCTACAGATTTGACTCCTTTTTTTAAAAAAACCGCGATAGCAAACAAAATCTGCAACAAAACTGAAAACGTCCAATGAGTGGATTTAGTGATGAGCTAAAAACAGAAGCTCAAAAGTATTCCCATTGCAGAGGTCATTGAAAGTTAAAGACTGTACAAAACTTTTAACCCTGAATTCAGGGATGGAAAGCTGGGAAAGTGAGTAGCCTCCGCAGGGCTGTCTTATCCACAGCAAATTTAATTCAATTAATTTTGCTGTTTGAACGGCCTCGCTCTAATCTATCTGGTAACAAGACATTTTTTTAACTTTTCTCATTAGATCATTCATTGCACTCTTTATATTACAATTATGGAATTCATCTAGACTTTTACAGCTGAAGGAAATGGCTGTGATAGTCCAGAATGTCTTGTGCTTGCTAAGGTGGCCTGAAGCACAGACAGGCTGCAGCTTGGAGCCAGAATCCATCTAATACAGATGTCAGCATCAGACACAGCAGCTCTCTAAATACACACACAGGCACACTGCATATTTATATATACATTTATATGTCTATATATATGTGCATGCATAACTCTAAATGTGAGTGATGATCAGTGCTGCCACATTTTCAGGCTGTGGTGGAAATGAAAGAGCTTTTTTTTCCTGTGCTGTTATTTAAATAACAGGATACAAAGTAAGATGAAGAGCTAGATTTGTTCTTCCCACTTTCCAGCCCTTCAGTTTAAGGATAGCTGTGTCCAGGGGAAATGCAAAACACATGCCACTGTAATGGCCAAAAGGACTTACTATCACAGTGATGTTCTCTTCTGTCACACCAAGTACACACAAGGGCTCTGTTCAAAGCTTCAGAGTGGACAAACTACTTCAGTTAGGTGTGAACACAGAAACACAGGCAGGAAAAGTATTTTTCTCTGCCAGTAAAAAGTGAGGAAAATGGGTAAAATAAGATGGAAAAATAAGAGAGAAACCATAATAATTCTTGTAGTTTAAATGGTAAACTGAAAGGAGAAATGAAAGTCAAAATAACTAAGCCTGAATATCATGTTCAATGGATTTCTAATTCTGTATATATCTATTAAACCAGTGCTATATGATATCTTCTTATGGGTTACTTTCTTTTCCTGTTCCTTTTCCTATATTATTTTCCAGTTTGTATATTGATTTTGTAAGCTAGCAGTGTGTTACCTATTCAATTTTTTAAGACTTGTATGAAAGCCATATATCCATATTGTAGAATGAAAGCATTAATCCTGTAACATCCCTTAATGTTTCCCTTTTAGCTCTGTGGGATTTTGGGGGGCTATAGCGAATGTATATGTTTACCAATTGTATCAGCATAATTTACTTGCTCTTAGTGGCGATAAAGAATTAAATAAACTAATACACAGACACGTGGTGTCCTCATTTGGTTGTGAAAACTGTTTCTGGAATTTCTTAAATTAATTCTAAGTACTTAATGGTATCTCTTGTACTATTTTTCGTCGGCTGTAGGTGTTGCTTGATCACACAAACAGATTGGTAAATTCAGAAAAAGTTTTACCCTGTAGAAAGAGGTCTGCCAGAAAGTGGATCTAGCAGGAAACATTTCTTTGATTTGTGCCCACTAAAGTCTGTCTGTCCCAATTTCATGGCATTTTTCAGTTCTTTTAAGCAGTTTGTTTCAGTATACAGTGATTTCAACCTATATGATATTGACACAATAATGGATTACACATGAAGAGTTTGATTTTTTTTAAAAATACACTATCAGGTAAGCAGTAGTAAACCCTTATTCCCAGCCCTGTCATGCTCAGCTGATTTACTTTAACAGTGGCTTTAATGTGTGTATGTCTGTCTGTCTGTCTGTGTTTGTTGAAAGGTGATTAAGACTCAGGAGTAGAAAAAGAAGCTACATTCCAATTTCTCTTGGTTTTTTTTTCTGTGTCTAACACTTAGTTAAAATCTTAGAATAATTACTTAATTACTCCATGAAAAACATTCCATCAGTCACTGCCAAAAGAGGGAGATGCTTCCCATTTTTACAAAACAAGGAGATTGATATAGGCCTCTAAAATTGTTTGGAAGAAAGTTAAGTATTGTATGGTATGAAAACTGACAGTACATACTTCAAACCACTAATGGACTCAGAAACCTAAATCCTGTCCTTTGAAAGAAGACCAAGTACTCGCTATTGTTTAGTTACAAAAGAAAAATATTAATTCCTTTTTAATATACTGCTTAGCAGTAATTCACATTTTTTAGCTTCTGGAGTAGTGAGAGAGATGCTCTTGCACTTCCATGTGAGATATCTGATCCTGTCAGTAAGTGTGAGCTGCTTGAGGAGTGTGTCAAGTCATGGTTAGCTTCCTTAAGCTCCAGCATGCAGGAGTCACATTTCTGGATTTCGCATTTCCTTCCCACTTCTGTCCTCAGCTACTGACTGAGCTATAAACATGGAACAGAGCATTTACACCCATTCTTTTTGTCTGGGTTGCTTTCCTGGAAGAGGGGCTTAGGAGGCCATCTCTGTCGTTACATGGCCTCTTTTTTTGTTTGTTGTGTATGGAGTACATGAATGGAGAGGACTTCGTGCAGAAGAGACCCAAGTTCTGCTACCGCTCTGTGCTCCAAACCTTTGGGAATGTTCATTAGGTGGGTTTGGATGGAGGGAGAACCACCAGAGGTGAGTGGGGTGAGATGTCTGCAGGCAAGTATCTAAGAGCAGCGCAAAGCCACTTTGAGAACTTTTAGACCCCAGAGCCCATCTGGTGCACTACTACCGCTGAACTTCAAAGCCTGTTTGTATTTATCATTCCTCTGGTCTTGCATAGGATAGACTTGCAATTAATACTCAAATGCGTGATAGTCGCCCTTGCACAGACACAGAGACACACTCACTTCATCCCTTGCCTTGTAGATGGTGCAGCAACACCTGATTTTCACTGAGAACAGAGAATTTGTGAAATGAACTCTTCATGTTCAGGATGAAACCTTCTTGCAAAGTAGTAATCCAGGTTTTTGTTCATTATTATCTTTTATGGTGCTATGGGAAGTTGCCTACATGAGATTCTCTCTGTTTTTCTTAGTTAGCTGGTACTAACTGTCTCCATCGAAACCCAAATGGAAGAAAAAAACCTCTGTAATCTTGTAGTAAGACAAAATTCTGTTATAAAATCTTCACTGGGACCACTTCTGAAAAAAGATTATATTTTTGGTCGAATGTGATTTGACATTAAATATAAATATGCATACAAACAGAGAGTATCTTTTACAGAAAAATATCTACACCTTTACTGGGTACCCTGAGTTACAGAAAGCTTGTTGCTACACGATCATCATTGAAATTATTGTCTCCATTGGGAAAGAATGCTTTTCGTTTGTGTTTATTCAATCTCTGTTTTCTTAACACTTTTCATTTGCTGCTTTACACCATTTCTACCACAGGAACAAAAGGTGAAATCATGGATCTAAAAAGGTCAGTAACAATTTTTTTTGTTCTGTTCTGTACAGACAGCCTTGCAAGATCAAAATGCACAAAAAAAGAAGTCTGTCTTAAAAAATGGTTTTCATTTAATTAACAGCTGTTTAGGAGTTTTAATTACTAAAATGTCTGGAGACAGAGTAAGAGAAAAGAGTTTTATGTTGGCAATGGGGGGAAAACAGATCTTTTCATAATGATAATTAACTTGCATACTCCTGCATTTTGAGGTATAGTTTGGGGTTTTTTTCCCCCAATATACAATTTTAAAAAGCCTACTGTTCCTAATAAAAGTGTTCTGCGCCTATATAATTATGTGGCAGCTTTCTGGCTGAAAACTTCTCTATTACAGTGACTTTTAATATTTTTATTACTCATTACAATTCACTAGAGATGCTCATGGGATCTAGATGTTCAGCGTTGGTCAAGTGCAGTGGGTGGTGTTCCAGGGTGCATAGTGGGGCTCAGTAGGATGAAGGGGTTGCCTGAGGATGTGCTCGATTCAGTAGGAACCTCCAGCTGGAAGAGTGAACCAGCTTCCAATTTCTCTTCAGAGCATTTATGGCAGAGATAGTAGCCAAAGAGACGTAACACAAGGAAATATTATCCCTATTGCTGTTTTCCCCTTCTTTTCATTTCTTCCTTTCTTCCTCTTCCTCTTTGGGCTTAGGACTCACACTGGTGGCCCAGAATTCAGGGTTTAAGTGATTACCTGAGAAGGAGCATGTCCATGATGTCTGCAATTGCATGGAGTCACTGTTGTAAATAGTCTTAAAACTTCTGTTGGGCTAGAAGATATGGGAAGAAATTCTGAGGAGAAGTGATTTTGAAAAGTGGGAACAGAATCTCTGAGGTAAAGATCAACACAACAAAAGTATGTGTATTAGGAAAAGGCATGAAAAAGGACACAGACTGGGGCACTGAAGAAACCTGTCCCAAATACAGGTTTGCCTGGGTGGTTGTTGGAACTGGCTGCAAGGTAAGCCAAGTATATCTGACATACAAAAATATATATAGGTCGTATATATACACACACATATATTTAGTATATCTGACAAGATATACTAAAAAAGATTTATGTTGAATTCAGGACCTGACTTTGGATATATTCCAAATGTGAACTGGCCCATTTTCAGCATGGAAAAATGTGTTGAGACTCATGATATAATGCACAAAGATCCTAAAATATGTAATATCTCAGTCCTGTAACAATTTACGTCAGTGCTGTGCATAGTCCTACTGACACAACACGACACTTCCCAGTGCCAAAAGGGGTGGCAAGAACCAGGTCTCCATTTATCCTTAGCTGGGAATGAAGTGCCATGTTTGTTCTCTTTGCTGCTGTCCTCCTTTGCTGACAGGGGTCCATCACACCCCCTGTATAACTGAGTGTCTCAGAGAAAAAACATACACTCCCTCAGATAAACACTGTTTTGTAACTAGCTGAATTTGATCTGGGCCTGGGTTATCACAACTGCTACTTGCTGTCTTATCAGGAAAACTCCCTAAATAAGCTACTGCTCTCTGCTCACATGCAAAGAAAAAAGACCAGTCAATTTTCTTTCAGTGCAGGGTACCCTGCAACCTTCCATGTAAGGGTCACAATGAACTGGTACAACAGAGTAAGAAGAAGGCAATGGAAAAGGCAGCCACCTTACTACTTCGTAGCATTTACACTACAGGTCTCTAGAGACTTCATCAAGGGAGATGAAAAACAGTCTCATCTTAAATCCTGAAACATACTTTACTTGCTGTTGTTAGCAGCAATTACAAACGATGTAACAGCCATTATTGTGATTTATGCTGTAGTTTAGTAATAACACCTTTGATTCAGAGGCTTTCATGTAGTTTGTCAGTGCTAAGCATCCACCACCCCTGTGTGTGGGGTCAGAGGTTAATCTCAGAGGCTGTCCTTAAGCTCCCTCTGTAGTCAATGGAGCATGACAAGTCCATTCAGAAGGTGATTCAGACTAGAAGGCTAATTTAGCAAATCTGAAAGATGTCAGAAAGGGCCTCTTTCCTTGCTAGATGCTGAGGGAGCTTAGGGAAATGAAGTGTACGAGGCTGACTGGAGTTTTGCTTGGTAGTTTGCCCTTCCAATAAGGTTGCAAGCTGCTAAACTGGAGGCCAACACTTCAAAAGTGTTTAGGAATTTAAAAACTAAAGTGTCTTAACAGCTCTGAATAAAGGGACCCAGATATGTAAAAGGCAAGTGGACTACAGCCCATGTGTTGTTGCAGTGAGTGAATTTATCTGAAGTCCCAGTGCAAAGCTGCTCTGCCAGATGGAAGGACTGCCCACAGAGCACAGCTGAGACGGACCAGAGAGTGGGAGAGAGGTGACAGTGGAAGAGCACACTGCCTCCTCCTTGGCCCTGATGTTGGTATTGAGGAGAGGAGAGACAAAGTCCTTGCTTTTGTTCACTTTGCCCCGGCGGAGGGAGGGAGGGAGCCCGTGCCCCCTGCTGAGCTCTGGGCCCTTTGTGGCACGCAGCAGGTGCGAGGGGAAGCGCCTGTCCCCGGGTGAATGCGCGGCTGGACGCGGATGCCCCCGCTCCTTTCACGGCCGCGCTGGGAACCAGGGCGAAGCCGCATTTCTCAACAGCAGGCCTGTAAGTCCTGGAAACAAGCGAGCACAGGAAGGGGCCGTGGAGTGAGAATGGGGATGGTTTGGGAATAGCTCTGCAGGACCACTCCTTATCGCTTTTCCTGCTGACAGATTTAGGGCTTGATCCCACAAGGCGATCAGCATCTCCTGAGAGACCTCAAACTGGTACCTTAACTACTTTTCTCCATGAAAAGCCTCATCTGGACACCTTTTAAAGTCTTCAGCTGAAGGGGGCTACATAAACAATTATCTCAGCACCCACAAGCCCCTCTTCTGCACACCCCAGTTCCTCACTTGCTCTCTGTTTGAGGTGGGTGAGCTATCACCAGCCCGATGCTCTTCCCCCTGCTCCCATATCAGCAGCTGCACCGACAGGAGCTCTCAGCCAAATGCCTGGCGTGTGGGAGCCTCTGCCAGGACAAAATCACATATTTAGCTCTCGGTGCCAGTGCCAGCTGGGAGGTGTGAACGCCAAAGAGAGCAGGCCTGGGGCTGCAGCTGGCTGGCTGTGCTATTGATCCAGGGGGCAGCCGGTGTCAGAGAGCTTCAGAAAAACAGAATGAAGCACAGAGAACCAGAGAATCATTGAGGTTAGAAAAGACCTTTTATATCATCAAATCCAACCATTTAATCTGGAGATGCCATATCCATGAGTCAGAGCAGAAGGGTCAGGGTGCTGAATTTGCCTCACACTTGTAATACTTAGAGTAGGTTTGTAAAAAAGAGGGTGACTTTTTATGCAGGCAGATAGTTATTGGTCAAATGGGAATGATTTTAAATTAAAAGAAGCTGCCTTGGACATGCAGAGACACTCTGTACGTGTTGATAGAAAAAGAAACAATTGTGTGTATAAGAATCTGATTTTTTGTATTGCCAAGGAGCATGTAATTTAGGAAGCACTAAACTGACATTCCTACAAGTCACAACTTTCTATTCACAGGAAAGTCTTCGACATTGAACCACAGCCGTGCTGTGGGAACAGAGTTGGACAATTCATGGATGTGATTGGTCATTTTCATTCATTCCACCCCAGTCACAAAAAGGGATAGCCACTATCTACACCAGAAAATCAACTTGAACTACGTGGTGAAGAGACAAAATGAGAAATTATGAATAAACATAGGATAAGAAAGGAAACAGGTTCACAGCGATATGCGCAAAGAATATGAGCCAGAAGTAAACTGAACTTTTAAGCTTTGTTTATAGTTTGGAGGTGGTTTTGCCTGGCAAGTTGGAGAGATGACAGGATAAGTTTTCTTCCTACGTGCATCTAGTGCTTGCAGTGCACACCTTGGCCTCTTGCCAGGGAAAGAGAAGTTTTTTTCATAGTCTGCCAGGTAGGTTTGCAAAACAGCACTCAGAAAATCAGGCAGACTACTGTTGAAAATAGTGAACAGCTCTGCATCAAGAGATTTCAAAGGGCAGGAGAATGGATTGCAGGTACTTTTTGGCTTGGAATGAGAAGCTGAAATAAACTCTCTTGTTCTGCATCATTCATCACTGTAAACACCCAGCAAGATGTGAACATGCCATGCTCATATCTTGCCAAGAGCTTAGGGACTTCAGCTTACCTCTCTGGGTACTAGACCTCTGCTTAGGCTCTCTGCTCTCTGTCAAAGCACATTATGCCTCTTCAAGCTACTTGCTTTCTAATCTTCACCTCATTAGAAGGGCTGGCTCCAAAATACATATTTAGCAGTCATGGGATGGAGCTAAAGGTTTTTCTCCACTCATTACCTTTCTATATGTGAATTCTTATAATTAGAACCTTCCATACGCCTTTTTTAATTGCTTGAATTTTGGAAATATTTAGAAAAAATATCAACTTTTTTTCTATGCAACTGGAAGGAAACATAGTGAAGGAAGAGTTAGCACTAGCTGCTTTTCATAAAAGCTGGTCTGGAAGAGTCCTGAGTTCTGTTTCAGATAGATGTCTTCCCTCTTGGCCCTCTGGGAAATGCCTAGGTTTGACCTAACCCTGAATATTCTTTATCCAGCCACAGCATCCCAGGGGCAGGATGCTCTCCAAGAGCCATCATGTTTACAAGCAGCATTTGGAACAGCTTTTATCTCCATTTCTCCCCAAGAGTGGGCTGTAAAGAAATGAGGTGGGATGGTGAAGAGAAGCACAGTTGATGTTTTCAGCCTGATTTATTTCTTTATCCACTGTTTGTGTCAGTGATGCCCTGCAGGGTTCATTTTCTGTCTGGCCCACGTGGTGAATGCGTTGGAGATGACCATTTTACACAATGTTTATTCCAGTCATGCTTTTTTAATTTACATATATAGATTCCAATACATAGCCTATATCTAAATATATTTTTACATGGCTTATATATGCATTTTGTGGGTTTTCTGTAAAAAACTCAGTGTATGCTTAAGTTGTGGATTTGTTTCTATTCAGGTTCTTATCTAGAAATCTAAATAGATTCAAATAGTGATTGCACAAAATAATAGGAAAAGTACACCAAAATTTTCTGGACTGATAAATACAGTGCTGCTGTCTGTAATTTAAGAAATCACTAAGAAGTAGCTGTTAAGTTTGCAGTACACATTAATTAGGAGTTAAAAGGTTGCCATCCTTGCCCTGCATTTATTCTTTCCCCTGATGCCGCTGGTCACTGTCTCTATTGAATCCTCATCAGGCTGGGATGATGCTTGACCTGTAAAACTGCCACACAGTCCCAGCCCCAACAGGCAAAACAAGGCAAAAAATTGCAGATAAACCAAAAGCCTTGTGGGATGATGACCAAAAAAGAGAAAGAGATGAAACCACAAAACTTCCTGGCCCTGTAGAGGCAGCACACAGAGCTTCCTGGACTTCATCACCTACCTGGTTGGTTGCCCTCGTGTTTTTTGTAATGTTTCCCATTGAGTCTTATAATGCAACATTTATTAAACAGCATTTCCTTCTGTTTCCCTGCCACAGCAATCTGGTGTCAGTGAGCACAGTGAAACAGAGCTCCAGGAGAGCAGACAGCAGAGAGCCCCGAGCTACCAGCACTCAGAGGCATTCCCAGGGAGCCTGGCAGTGTGTCCTGCTGCTGCACACCATGCAGGTGGGGGTTACTGCCATCCTTTCATGTCTTCTGCACTCCTCTACCCTGGAACTCTGTCACAGAATTGAGAAAAGCCTGAAATGTTGTGTATAAATCCTGTATTAGTGCTTTTAAGCTGTCATATTTATCCTATATTCACTAAAATATTTTAAATGAGCAAATAATTCTCAAACATACTTTTTCTTTTGGTCCCACTCTTCTATAAGTTTGTTTTCCCTGAAAAGTTCTTACATGCTGCTCTCCATGGATGCTTTCATTACTGGAAATTAATTGCAAGCATTTTCCTGCAGGGATTTGTTGTGTGACTTCTTAGTGGCTTTTCAGCTATGCACTTGCAGTATGGAATAAACTAAGCCTCTGTCTCTAAGTGAGTCTGTGAAATTATTAGAATTGCCTTGCTGGCAGAAATTATAACATTTTCAGATTAAAAAAATGACATAGATGATCTCTTTATTCTGACATTATTTTTTGTCAGCAACCCGCACTGCTGTGTTCTTTCCAGAGAGCTAACAGAGAAAGGGCATCTGTGCATTCAGAGGGAACCTGCTGATAGTCTGAATTACTATTAGTGGAAGGCTTTCTACACTTGGTTTAATGAGAGTTTTTGGTTTTATCTGAGACTCCATATCTTTCTGCTTTTGGCTAAATTTCCGCTGAACTACATGGAAGCCTGACAGTCAGAGGAACTAAATCATCATGCCCTCATTTTCAACAGTTAAAAAATTCTTTATTTTAAGCTGGAAATTTCAGTAACAGGTGAACATCCCTGCACAGATAATTATTTTTTGTACTCTGAAACATAAATAGGAAGGTTTTATTTCTGCCAAGGGAATGTGCTTATCTATTTTTATTCTCCTGTCATGTAGTTGCAATTTGAACCTGTTTATAAGATGCTGGCATGTATTCTGAATGCAAACCAGCCATTGCTGATGGGTTGGTGTGTCCTGTGACACCATGAGCAGACAATAAAATGGTACTACTCCGTCCATACATTGCTAAAGAGAACATAAGCTTTATAGAAAAGTGAAAAAATCCAGGCAATTCAGGGGACTAGTAATAACTTGAAGCTTTTCTCTTCAGTTATGGCTAAAAATACACAGTTGACACACGAGGCAAGTGAACTCGATCAAAAGACACATCATTAATTTATAACAAAATTATTTGGTCTTCACTTACTTCCATCTTGAATACATCATTACTGATTTTTTATTACTCCCATTCTTTACATTGTCATGCAATTTTCAAGACAGAGTGAACTCCATGAATTTATCTCCTCTTACTGCTGTAGCTGTGAAAATGCATTTCCAGCTTTTAGCTGTCTCTGCTGTTTGAGATGGCCTCCTTTTGCAAACACAGTGACATCAAGACAGTCTGCTGTGATTTCCCAGGCATCCAGCAAGAAGCCCAAGGCCTGACTGGCTCTCCCAGCACAGCCATCGTCTCCTGCACAGAAGAAAAAGGCTAGAAAAGAGCATTGACTAGGTGGACTAGAGAAGGTGTTTTGGTGCCAGACAGGCTGTGCCTGTTTTGATTTTCCAAAGGGTCTCTGCCACACAGTGCAGTGCTTTGCAGGGTTACTGCTCAGGGCAACTTTTAGCTGGGACAATGTCGTGGTTGCTTTTATCCTTTCTGGTCCTCCCTAATCTGGCAGCATTTGTGGCCAAGCTCTTCTGCTTGGCCACCCTCAGGAATTTCCTGCTGCATTTGCCATCAGGTAATGTGGTGTCACAAATAATTCTCAAACATACGTCACAGTAATATCCCTTGCCATCTTTACTGGAAAATCAAGTGAAGATTAAGAGAGTGTGTTGGATGAAGAACAGGGCTGCAAGTCATTGTATTGAGCTGATAAAACCTTAGGCAAGTGAGGGCAAATCTACCTTATGGATTATTTTAAAAAAGCCCCACACTAACATCCTAGGCATTTTGCTTTATTCAGTGTCCTTTATCCATCCCAATGTCATTTGATTTGTCATTTATGCCAGGGGAATAACGTAAAAGCTTTCTCTGTATATATTTCTCCCTAAGCTCCATCATCTATGAGCAGTTAGGTCGGAGACCAGACAGATTTCCCTGGGACACTAATTAATGCAGAGCATTTACTGACATTACATCACATTAAAACCAATTACACTTCCATTACACTCATTTACTTTACCCCTTCCTGTATATGTGACTGTTGAATCCAGCCCATATTTAATTTGGGAATGGATTAGCTAATGAGGTGGTAGAATCAGTTACCAGCCTGGCAGCAAGGCAGTGAAAGCCATCCAGAAAACACTTTCTGATTTAGAAGTTTTCACTAAAGGACAGCAAAGAAAAAAGGAACTGGAGCAGGGCCTCTTCATTAATACGAATTCCCCCAGGTATGGTCTGACCATAGGGTGGTAAATTTTATTTGGTTTTATTTTTCTGTAGTGTGGGGTCACTGAAAGAACAGTTACTGAGCAAAAGCATTGGTGCAATAACTGTTCAAGGATAGAGGAAAGATTTACATCTGCACAAACTGATTCCAGAAAAACCTGCTTTAGTTAAATAAGCAAATGTTCTGGGATCAAAGTGGTTCTCCAGAAATATTTTATCAGTGGAATTATTCTGGAATATTTCTAATTCTTTATCTAATGCTTTGTTTTTGTCATTTTTACACCAGGTCAGAAGCAGACGTTGCAGCACCCATAGTCAAACAAACATGCTGTGCATGAAGCAGGTCAGTGTCCCTCTTACTGGGAAAGAGCACACAGTGACAGCTAAAAGTGGGGCTCGGAGCTCTCAACAGGGAGAGGAACTGGGAGTCTCTGAGGGAGGAAGGGATACTCAGTAACACCAGGGAGGGAACAGAAATGAGCTTGGGTCCAGGTGGAACAAAGAAGAGAAGAGGGAAGAAAAAGGGTGATGCGGGTGCTGTTACATCAGCAGTATTTTTTTTTTGCTGCTTAGTGTTAGCCTTGTACACTTCTTTGGCCAGGCTGTTGTTGGTGCCTGGCTCTTTGAACAGTGACAACTGTTAGGTACAGCTGTATCTAAAATGCACAGTCAAGAGCATTTCTAAAATTGACAGATGATTTTAATAGCTTGTAGCTTTCAATCATGAAGGGAAGAGAAAACAAAACCTTTTCTGCTAATAATGTTTACACAAATCCGAAAGCAGGCTATTTTATATTTTCCTACAGTCAAGATAAAATAAACCAAACCAGACTGTCCAAAGAAGGGAAGAGTTGAAGAGCTTTTTATCCAGGCTCTTCCCTTCTGTTGCCCACTCCCTATTCTCTGCAACAAAAAATTGATTGATTCATGAAAGATGGGGAATCCAGCATCACAGATTACAGGGACATGCAGCACATCCACTTGCTTTATCAGGAGACAGAACTGCATTCTAGTCCCAGCTCCAGGCAGCCCTTTCAGAGCCCTGTTAGCAGCAACCTGGCTGAGCATGGCAGCTTGACAGGGCTGGGCTGATCCCTATTGTGTGGCCATTGCCTTTCATCCCGGTGCCATCACTCTGCTGCTGTGAGTGGCAGCGGGCAAGGGCCGTGCTTTTAAGCAGAGAAGCTTTCTGTGGTGATGTTGTGTGCAGCCTCACAGATGAGGATTTAAAGAAGTAGTAGTCAGAAATTGAAGAGATTGAAATTATAATCCTCACACCAGCCATGAATCCAAAATGCACCTGGAAATGGTAAAAAGGTTAAAATGAACCACTTTAGTGCATAGTTCAGTCATATATTTTTCATTACCTGAAATCTTTATTTTTCTTTATAGATGGACACAGTTTGCCAAGGGACAAGTATCTTCTATTTCTGATTTAGTGCTTTTAGCTTTTCAGCTCTAATATCATATTGAATTTTTGTTTTATTTCTAAACAAGGTACATGAGAAGGAGCAAATATGTGTGTGTGGTGCTCCCCAGTAAATTAGGATTATATTTGTTTTGTGCTTTGAAAATATCATATGAATATCTGAGACAATTTTAATCATAATATCTTACAGATTGGCCAAAGAATCATGCAGTTCTTCAGCTGCAATATTGCATGGATTAATTTACTCTGTTTATAACAGCAAGGCTGCTGGTGGTACCTGAACTACATGGCTTAGAGGTTACCTGAGAGATGTTATAGTCCATGCAGCTGTGAGCATGCACGAAACAGTAGGTCAGTGAATTACACTGCAGAATCTGCCAAAAAAAAAAGCAGTAATAAAGGGATTTGGCAGTAGGCATAAAAAGGACAATATGAGTTTTGGATGCTGCAAAGATTTCTGAGGTTCTGGGGAAACAGCAGGCACAGCTATTAGCAACAAATTAAATACAAGTCTGTGTGAGGGATGAAGGAGAAGACAGCACAGAAGCTTCTGCTATTATTAATCATTGTAGAGATGGAGCAGGGAAGGCAGGGAATTCAGAGTCTGGTTTGTCGGATTTGAATTCATGGAGGAACTTGGAGCTGTGACAGCTTGGGAGGGCACCCTGCCACAGTGTGCCTTACATTTTGCCCTTCCAAGGTCATATTTGAAACTGTACAGTGTGAATGCACTTGCTAGGAAGCCAATGAGATTTAAAAGCAGTCCAAAAACATTCAAGCTGCCTTCAACCCTGTCTCAGAATGGCCTGTGTGCCCAGCTCATCACCAAGCAACTCGGGGGTACACAGAGCTTTTTAATGCGAGGCATTTTAGCACAGTCCAAAGATGCTGTCATGACACATGCCAGCAGTGATTCACTGCCTCTCAGCTGCCACACGATTACCTCTTCCCATACATTCACTCTAATTATTGCTTCTTTTAAATTAAAAAATAATAAAAAGATCTTTGTGTTGTTATCTTTCCCATATAAAACCATCAACTTGTCAAAAAAGAGATTACCTGGTAAATTTTTCCCTTTTTTTAAAGCCTGTCTGGCTTCTTTCAAACTGAGCTATGCAAAGCTCTAGTGCAGCCTGACAAGTCCTAACTGCAGAGATTTCACAGATGGTGGGAGGGAGCAGGGGAATTGTTCCTGTAAGGATTTTGCTGCAAGCTGCTGCCTTTTGCAGGGGCTCTCACAGACACCTTGCAACTGAGTCAAGGCAGGCAGCTAAAATGGAGCTGAGGGAGTCACATTCAACAGGAAAGCAGTGTAGGCATATAAAAATATGATGGTAAATTTTGTACTTCAGTGTGAAAAAAGCTGCTGATTTAAACAGCCAAAAAAGTGAGAACTTGTTTTTGTAATGAGTCTTGCCCCTGGAAAGGAAGCAGGAGGTCCTTGAGTCATTATTTGGAGTGTTTTATTTTGAGGCAGAGGACTTATTTTACTGCCTGAAACTGAATTGAAGGATTACTGTGCTACAAGCAGGCCATCTGTCCATAACTGTATTAGACATGATAATGTTCTTTTTTCACCACTATTAATACCATGGCTGCCTTGCGCCTGCTCCTCTGCAGCGTCTGCCTGTGTCTGCCTGGATCTGCTAAACAGACACTCCAGTAGACTGTTCTATTCCCAAGATAAAAATATTTTACTGAGTCAAAAAACTCCCGTTGTGGGGTGGGTGAAGGAAAGGAAGCTTCTCTCTTTGGCCATGCAGGATGCAAACCCCTGGTAACTGGAAAGTTTTGTTGGTCAGTGCTCAGCATCAGAACTGGACCTCTTTACAGCAGTGATGTCATTCAGACATTCATTGCATCAGGAAAGCACTAGATCAGGACAGTGCCTGCTCACTTTCACCTTTTCATATAACTTAGACAATTCTTAACTGAGGAGGTTTGGAGAAGCATTTCAGATTTGTAACTTTCTCGTGTAGGTCTCCAGCTCCCTTCCAGGTGCAATTACAACTGTTGGCATATTTAGGATGAAAGATAGTGTTTTATGGGTTATGCAACCAAGGTAGGGAGCAGAGACATGATGAAAAGACAGATCTGCAGAAAGCAATCTGCTTTTGTAACAGCAAAATTTCAGCTTATTTGCCTCTTTGGTTGTGACACCTTTTATTTTGCCAAGGGAAGCAAGTAATAAGTAGCATTTAATAATCAGAATACCCATGGATACAAATGCTCTGTGATTACACTGGGACTTTCTTCTGCCACTATCTGGATCAGCAATTGAGTTTACACCTGGGAAAATAGTTCTTCTTTTATTTTTTTCTCAGTTGGTACCTTTCTAGATGGCAGATAGGAGCCAAGCTTATTTTCAGCAATTGTCAAGCTCTGTTTCTTAAACAGACGCTGCTGTAGGAACTCTTCCTTCTCCTAAGCTATAGTAGATTCACTCAGCAGCAGGAAATCACTCAGGAGACATCTTGTTCCAGAGATTTTTCGCAGTTTCCTGGCAAACATTTACCCAGCCTTCATGTCACTAGATGAGCAGCCACCAGGGGAATTTTTTATGGCTCTTCATCAGCTTCTCCCCCCGTTAGTGTCCAGATGAGCACTACCTTCCCTTTCTTCTACATACTCTGGGCTTATCTCGAGCTCTTGAGCTCTGGTTTTCTTTTGCCAGGAGCTCAGAGCTCCTGGAGCTGCTGATGGCCAGGCAGAAATTGTGGAAGAAACAGTTCTTGCAGCAGCTTCTCAGAGCAAGGGACATTTCTCCCTTCTGTGTGGCCAATGTACAGAGTCACTCTCATCACTTCAGTTCTTAAACTGTGAGATGCTCCGCAGTGCAGGTTGTCTTAATCCAGAGGAAGCGAGGTTACAAAATAACAGTGCATGCAGTGTCATTATATAAAAAACAGAAAAACAAAAAGAAGAAAAGAATGTTCCTTGGGCATAATGGTATCATTTAGTCAATATTCTCTAACTCAGTAAACAAGCTATAGAGCATTGATTCATAGCTAGTTGAAAAAGGAACCACAATTCTCACTAATAACATTTCTCCTTTCTGATTTGACAATAGCTGATAGCAGCTTTAATAGACCAATCTCTGCTGAGCACACACCTGCAAGGAAATGGACCTGTGAGTTAATGTGTTAGAGAGACTTAGCTCAGGAATATTTTGTACAAACTGATGGAAAAGGCCAAATCGAGCACACAAAGCCTGCTCTGACAGCAGTGAGTGAGGCACAGGCCTAGAGGAGGCAGGTGACTTCTCAGTGCACTTCAGTCGGAGTCCACAAGGTGCCCTGCTCTTCCAGCTGAGACTGGAGTGAAAACAAATTTAAACCAACCCTTTGCCAGAGCTACTTTTGGTAGTTAGTTCTTGCTTGCATGCGTAATTCCCACCTGAGTAAATGCTCTTCACAGCAAGGAAGGATTGCGCTACACTGTGGGATGAGAGGAGGAAAATGAGTGAAGATACTATACACAGGAAAGAAAATATCTGTGCATTCGTGGTGCCAAAGGAGAATTTCTCAGGTTCTCCTTGACTCAGAATTTTAAGGAAAAACATCATCCTGAGGAGAGGTACTGCCTGCTGGGTTTGCTTTTGGTAGTAAAATGCTTTTGTAGTTCTGTTTCTGAGGGAGGATGTGTAGGGCTCAAGGGTAGTCCATGCTTTATATTGAAGCCCAAATTGTAACACAAAAGGCTAAATTACTGTAATCACTTCATGCTTCTTCTCTCTCTAGGTGCTCACTGAGCCTTTTAACATAGCTGGAGTGGAGATGTTTCACAAAAGATATTTCAGCTTTGTCTCCAGTAAGCAACTAAACCATTTTTATTAAAAAATAAAAAATAAAAATTACCTTGTTGTTGTGGGTTAAGTGTTAGTGCAAGGACGGCTGATTATGGCACTGCTCTGAACATGCAAGTGCAGAGCGGATGTTAATGGACCCAGGAAGACATCCAGTGTGGTGTCACCAGAGGAACATGCAGTCCTTCCTCAGTGGTTCTGCAGAGATACAGGCTGACATGTAATGTGAGGAAAACTGATTTTCCGGTCATAGGGTTTGTTAAAGAATGCATGGGAGCCTCTTGGTAAAGCCATGTAAGTGTATCTTCTGATGGACTCTGGCACAGAAGCTGCTTGCTCTGTTAGGGTCAATATGTTTCCTGAAAAAAAAAATCCTGGTCACTCACCAAGTTCTCATTCAGGCTTGAGAGACTTGTTTTTTAATACTCTCTTTCAGGAGAAAAAAAGGTATGAGTTTGTTTCTGGAAACATGTAAGTTTTCAGTTCTATCAAGAGGAACTGCACTCTTGTGGATCTCAAATATTCCTTTCCCTTGCCATGACCAAACTACAACAAAGATATGCTGTGATACTGCATGCTGAAGCTTTCTTGTCCTCAGGAAAAATATGTGAAAGGTAGGGTCGAAAAAAATGGAGATATCTTCTAAGCTAATGAAATGCAATCTCCTGTGCTAAGTGAAAATAGCCTGCTTGATATCTTGATACAGAAGAAAAAAGAAGAATGAATCAGGAAAAGTGCTCTAAGAAAATATTAAACTGTGCACAGCACAAGAGGTAGTTTGCTTTCCTTTTCATCTGAGTGCAGACTGTGCCTGATCCCTAGAAATCTACACTTTCTCCAATAGGATATCATCAGCTGTCACTCACCTGCATTTTCCTGGTAGTGAAAAACTGATTCCTTATATGTATTGCGGAAACTTATGCCTAAAATAGTAGATGCTACAAACTTTTGTTTTCAGTTTCTACTTCCAAGGTACAAAAATGCACGTTGCGCATTGGGGAGGATAAATAAAATTGATATAAACAAATGAAAATGTCAAATACTGCCCACTCTGCTAGTTCTCATCCACATTTTATTACCTAGTTTAGTGTTCTGCTGTCACTAATTATTTTTAGTATGCCTTTTTCTGTTTTCATTTTGTACTCATCCTGAGTGCATGTGCTGTAACAAGCAAGAACTCTTCAGCAGATGTTTCAGCTTTGGGGACTCTGTCATTGCATACTTGGATGTTTCTTGAGAATTAGAAATCCTGACTGGGATGTTTCATTTTTCTCACATGAGCTTTGGGAGCCACAGAATAACATCTAATCAGTACTAATTCCTGTAGCTTGTATTAATTTCTCAACTTTGGGGACAGAACATACCCTTAGCAAATTCGCAGATGATGCTAAACTGGGGGAATGCTTAACATGCTGAACAACAAAGTTCTGATCCAAAGAAACTTTCCTGAGACAAACTCTTCTCAACAGTGGCAAGTGGTATAAAAAGGGACAAAAGTCATATATTGCAGCTCGTCCGGTTCCGGTTGAACATTAGGAAAAGCTTCTTCACTGTGAGGCTGCTGCAGCACTGGAACAGGTTACCCAGAGTGGTCAGGGACCCTCTGTCCTTGGAAGCTCCTGGGACTCAGCCAGGCAAAGCAACAGCTGATCTGATCTAGTGCTGGCAACAGCCCTGCCTCCTATGTGGGACAGGACCAGAGGCACCCAGAGATCTCTTCCAGCCAGCACTCCAGTGCTTGTGTGAATTTGAGGGATGCAGTGAGCCAATCTAAAAGAATCCTTTTGCAGTCAAGCTTTAATTGAACACCCTACAGTTATGAAGTGTTACTGAGAAGTGAGCTGTGTCTTCACATACAATGGGAAATCTATTTTCCCAACTCGTGCTACACGTGTTATAAAGCTGCACAAGAGAACATGAGTCCCCGACGAGGGCAAATTTTCTTACTGGCTTTTGCCTCAGTTCTGGAAGACTTGTAGGACATGGCAACGTGTAAGTATAGACTGTTTTAAACCATTGCATCTATTTGATGCTTGGTCAAATTCCAAAAGTATGTGCATAATTCTATAATGAATCAGAGGTTTTGCACGTCCTTAGCTGGCTCCTGGTGTGGTGGTTGTTCTGTTCCTGAGGTACCTCAGCTGTGACTGACTGAAGAATTAGGTCAGACAAACTGAATGTACATTTTCTATTGAGCACATCTGTGTCCCTTATTCAGGTTACCGGTTCACAAAATCGCATATCTGCATTCCAGAAAATACAAGCTGCTCCTACCTTATGAGTCCAGCTCTTCCCAGAAGGAAAATCCCCAACATCTGCAGAAGTGATAACTATTTCAGCTGGGAGTGTTTCCTGTTCCTTGCGAAATATGCCCAAAACAGCTGAGGAGCGTTTTAGAAAGTAAAGATAGTTTGCAAATAGTCCGTGAAATGCTTTAGCTCTTCACCAGATTCCTGTCTTGTTCCACTAAAGCTGAGAATGTTATCACTCTGGTTGATGCATTATTCATAGGACTCATTAATTTGCTGTCACACGGCCAAAGTTATTTTTTCACAGTATCTTGTTTCAGTATGAGTGAAGTGTATAACCTAAATTCAAAGCGTGTTCCAGGCCTGTGGAAACCTTTTCTAAGGATCTTTTTTGAGTAACCCTGTACAGTACTTGAGGGAATGGCATTATATATTGAGACATTCTCATTTGCAGTATTTGGATAATATGCACATTTGTAAGAATGTGTGCTATGTGAGTTTAAACATCTTGAAACTCCAATGCCCGCTGCCCAGTTCAATGTACTTTTCCAGAATTGTTTCATGTTTCTCTGCTTGCTTTCATAATTTCTATTTTAATTTACTTTAATGATACTCTTATTCCACAGAGAGAACGATTATACCCAGTGTAGAACAAGCCCTTGCTATATCCAAACCTCATTATGTGTCCACTAGTTTCTGATAAGTCAGAAAGGGTTGCAGAATGTCATTTGCAGCTAAGAGCAGGTAAGTTAGTGAATCTTCCACTTGGCAAAGGCTTCTTATCAGTAGAGGGATAAGAACTATAGTGAACATTACATGCATGTAATCAAAAGAGAAGTTATGGGGTGCTGCTGACAGCTTGTATATTTGCTTCTTTTCAAAAATATTGTACTTTGAGGCTTCCTGATTTGAACTTTGTCTTCTACATATGGAAAACTTATACAATTTATTAACTGAAAAATGTGCTGCAAATATTTTAGCCAGCATCCTGTTGTCCAATATTGTGTCTTTAGTTTTCAGCATTGACATTTGTTTAGGGTAACTGAGTTGGCATTATTTAATACAAATTACTTTATCCAGGAAAGTAAGAATAACAGCATTCAAGTACTGTGGCTTTTTTGTTTGATCTTCACTCATGCTTTAATTTCCATATCATTTATGTATTATAGGAAGCAAGAGACAGAATTAGTGTCAAGAAAAGCCAGAAAGAAAAAAAAAAATTGCTTGAACATGCAAGATTCTCCGAGTCAGCTCATTCAGCCGTTATACTAAATAAATTTGTACAAGGTTCTTTTTGTCACATCATTTTATCCTGAAGCTGTGATTTAGCCAAACGAAAGAACGGAAAAGTACGACGTGCTGTAATGGACCTGTGTACCGAACACTTACTCGTGCCTTTTCTGAAGCTGTTACATTGTCCTGTTTTCAGCCCACTGGACAACCTATGGGGCTCTCAGGCTGCTTTGTACCTCTGCCAGCTGTCCTCTGTGTGGTGATAGCACTCATTCCTGCCATCTCTACTCCCAAAACACAAGTGGCCCTTTGGCAACAGGAGCAGTGTGTCTCAGCAGCTCCCCCTCTGAAGGACTCCAAGCTGGACCATTCAGAAAGGCTGAGGTCAACATTTAAAGTGGATGCAGTTATCCACTTCTTTATGGTAACCCACTTCTTTATGAAAGACCCGTGTGTCTGAAAAGAAATTATGCTTTAAACAGCAATTAAGGGTTTAAAAAATGTTTGGGCAGAGGCTTGCATTGAGTATTACTGTTAAATGTCTCTGCTCCTGGTCTTTTTAAACGGGTATCATTGAATTAGTATAAATTCATTTGCATGTAAAATTAGGAGACTACTCTGTGGAATAGATTTTTTTCTTTAAACAGTTACTTGTTATTGACATGAATGCTTGATGCTGGAGATACCATTTGGTGTGTAGCCAAGGATGAAAACCCATAAGGATTATGCATGGTTTAGAAAGAGAAGCTGGAAGTGAGGATGATATTCAGCTTCAGATTGTAGACACCTGCACTAGGAATATGAAAGAGAGATCTTTGTGTGAGTTGGATGCATGAGTACCCATCATAATCAGAGGAGAACTGGTGTTTTATTTAGCTTTTTTACAAATATACCACCAGCAGAAATTCCTTTAAGGAACCTGAATTATCATCTTTGGACTGGCAGGTATGACACAAGACACAAAGAAACGCTGTGCTCTTCAGCACAAAAATGAATTGGGAAAGATTCCATAGGATAACAGAAACAGAAGTGTGTGGACAAATGGACATGCCCTAGACCTCCAGTGACTATGTTGGGAGTTCAGACATCTGAACCATGGGTAAATCAGTAAGGTAGTATTTCAGACATCTGAATTTGAGTGTAATGAATAATCTAAATGACTGAAGCATAGTCTTCACTGTAGCCGAGGAAGGTACAAAGCCATTTTATGTATATGCCTAATGATCCATTAAAAAATGGTTCCAAATTGTTGGACTTGTAATAGTTGAGGTTTTAATTGATAGTTATAGTGATCCAAAATCTGATCTCATTATCTAACAGCTGTGTAAGAATAGCCCTTCTGAGCAATGACAGAGTTCAGAGGGTCCATTCATAAAAGTCCTTAGCTTTTGTTCAGTGATGCCCTGATGGACATCTTGGTGACTTACTAGGCTGTTCTGACTTGTGTAGGAATGAGGCTGAGCAGTTGTAAGGTTTCTTTGGCCTCAGTAAGTTACAGAGTTGTCTTTGTCGCCTTTTGTTAATGCCCTGGGTGTAGAGTCCCTTCAGAGAAACAAGCTCCAGGGATGTAATTACAACCTCCAAACACAAGAGCTGTTTCCCAGAGCACAATACCTGAAGGCAGTCTGTTGAAAAGCTGGTTTTCTCAGAAACTCCAAGTACTAGAATAATCTTTTGTACTGGCAAGGTTTTCACTTCCAACTGTTCAAGAAACTCACGGATCTAGGCAAAACAGCAAAACATCTGAGTTTTTACCCTTGCACTGTGCTCTTTGGACTTAGGCCAAGATCTCTATAATTCCTCTTACACGTCTTCTATACGGCCCATTTTTCTCCTCTCTGAGTATTGCCCTGTATATAAAACTAAATTCCTTGTCAGCTGAAACTCGTGAATTGATTTCTGTGAGATTTTGTTTGGATACCACTAATCTTTTTAAAGAGGCATCGGAAAGGCTTCTTACCTGTTGGATCCCAAAGTATATTCCTACATAATTTTTCAGAGAGCTAGGTCTCCTTGCCATTATCTCCTGAACTGTTCATCACCTCCCTCACTTGAGGTGACAGTGACATTCTAGTATTTGCATTCCTTAGTCAAAAGTTATATTCAGAGAGTAAATGAAAAAGCCAGCAGACTCACAATGAGAAAGCAGAGGAGGCACCAGGTACAATTCAGCCTTTTTCCTGGTCCTAACATATATCTGACCATTGAAGAATACTCTGTTATATCTCCAGTTTAAAGAAACTTTCAGTATTGCACTCATTTCATCAAAGCAATAGTGATTTGCAGTAGCTGACGTCCTAGTTATGTTCAGATTTTTGGACACAGACCAGCACACAAGTGCAGCGATTGTAGAGGATTATCAAATAAGCCCTATTTTTCTATTACGTATCTCACTGGTGTAAAAAATGCTTGTGTGGTTCTCTTTGAGGGAATAATTCTTCTATTTCAATTTTGCTTTCTCCATCCTATATGCTTGGTTATTCCTTTTATTTTTTTGCCATAAAATTACCTTGTAGCAGAAGACCATAGCCTCTTGGGTGAAACAGGCAATGGGCAGAAATTGCAATCAGGCCATTTTCAAAGGGAGATCAAATTACACAGTTTGCTGTATAAAGCACTAACAAATTTTAGTCTGGTTGGCGCTTATCTATTTTTGCAAGTACATCACTTTGGAAAGAGACTTGCTCAGCTAATCTATGGCTGTCATGGAAATGTAATTTTTCCTTCCTCTCAACCAATAACAGGCACCTGGCAAGCTTGCTTGTGCACCCATGCGTTCAAGTGTAGCAGTTTCTATGGAAACCCATCAAACTGTCGCACCAGTTTTCTAACATGCTGCCACTTCACAAACACAGGACAGGTTGTTTTGCACAAAATTCCTCTATAATGCTGTTCTGTTTTCTCTCTGGAGACAATTCAGGAAGACTAAATGTTTATACATTTAGATGGCAAGAATTGCTTCTTATTTCAGGTAAACCTATGTTCTATGTGAGAACATTCAGGCTGAGGCTTTCAGAAACTCACTGAAAAATACATTTTAGGCTATGGAACACCCCATCTTTAGGTGAGAAAAAGGAAAAGTTTATTTTAAAATGCAAGTATATTTATACTTTGATTTAATTAATACTCCACTTACGTCTCTGGTCTTCTTCTGGGAAGATATTTGAATTCCTAACTCGAGAAGCCAGACACAGCTGCTTCTTTTGTGAAACTGCCATGCTAACTTTCATGTTACCTTGATAAAGTTGTTAAAGGAGTTTAAGAACATGAACCGTGTGACAACGGGAGATGGGAGTTCATTCTATGACTTAAGGCCCATCTAGTGGCTAAAAAAAATCCACAGGTCCTTTGATTATGAATAATTCAGATTTCAAGCCATATGCTAACATAGCCAACAAACAAGTTTTCAGAGAAGCTTCAGAATTGCAGAGGTACAAGTTCTCTGGTAGTCTGTCATCTCTTTCCAAACACGTAGGTTTCAGATATGGTCCATCACATATATTCCTCCTAGGTTTTCTGTTTGAGTAAAACTCATGGCATATACCCTCCCACAGGGCAACTTAACATCTATTTATTATTCAGCCAGTAGAAAATAAATATCCTGTCATGACCATTTTTTGATTCACACACTGTTCATTTAAAAAAATGATTCCTGAATCTTAGAAGCTACCAGCTCCTATAAGCACACTTCCCTGTGCAGTAGTTTCATTCATATCAGCAGTTGGTCCTCATCTAAACTGGAGAAGCATCAAACATGATGATTTTATCCTGTGGAATAGCAAAAAGTAGTTAATGATACGTGTGAGATGAAGCTCAAAGAAGAAGTTCAAAACCAGGACAATTAGTTGGCAGGAGCCACAGAATTAATGCACATTGAAATTTGCAAGAATGCCTTATCCACTGAATTTTTATAATAGAGATCAGATGAAGTCGGTAGCTGAAGAGGCATAAACTGGATAAATGCCTATTTATCAAGCAACATTTTTCAGCTGAGGAAACGGAATAGTGGATACCATAAAAGATTGAATACACTTAATATTGTCTTGCTTAATGGAAAACTTTGCCTATGCTATTAGCTTTAATTTAATGCTAATTTGCCCATTTAATAACAATTGATATTAAACAGTTTCCTATTTAATGTTAATTGAAAATCACTGGTCTCCTGTTCCAAACAATATTTAACGTCACTTATTTCCACTAGTGACAAAAAATGCATTTTTATTGTGGCCTGGAAACTGCAGGAAATAAAAAGTACAGAAGAAGCACAGATCAGTCAGTAGAACTATACACTTTAATTTAATCATACTATTATTTTAAAAATGACCATCAAAGCCCTAGAAATGTAATTAAATGCCACAAACCACGAAGGATACACTGAGATGAAACTGCAGAGGCTGCAAACGGAGTCATATTGTGTTTGCTTCCTTTATTTTTTTCCCTCAATTTTTCCTTCTGGTTGAGCATGGGCATAAAATAGTTGTGCTAAGGAAATGAATTCTGCTTTGACTGACACCTTTTCTGGATTAAATCATGTACTCACCTTTTGATTTTGCAGGGCAGGTGCCGCTGGCCTGCCAACAAAAACTGAATATACACTGAAAAGATGCATTATGGATTCCAGACTGTGAAGTCTAAAAAGATTCTCAGTACCCTACAGCCTCTCCCTATAGGTATCTATGAGCTTTTTTTTAGATCCAGAATTTAACTCCTTTTGGAAATTATATTCTATTTCTACTGCAGGTATGCTTGTATTACATGGACCACACGTGTAGACTGTTTATAAAATATCTGTGTCGATTCCCTTGTTCATGTACAAGCCCAGAGTAAAAAGGATATGCAACACCTGAGGGTGGGATCAAAAGATGAAATATTTTCACATGCTATGGTAAGTACATTTGCATCATTATTTATAAGTGGTCTGTCAGTCTAGCTATCTAATCTGCTACTGATGTCAGGGTCTTTGTACCTACTTCAGTCTTGTTGTATTTCTTTGCTATCATTTTGTTTCCCAGGATTTGACTAATTTGAGACAAGTTATCACAGTTATGTTTTCTGTGCATTATCTTACTGGTTATTTCAAAAAGTACCATGAGTCAATAATGCTATTGCCTCTTTCCTACATGCTGGGGAAAAGCTCTAATTGCTTTCTGTCAGTTGACCCAGGCATGGCTATTTCCTAAGTAATTTCTCTTCTCCAGCAGAATAATCTCCCACTGAGAATACTCCCTCCTTATTGTAGAATTATGTGTTTTTGTGGGTTATAATTAATAACAGTGATGTTATTAATATCCACAGTGTTTTCTAACCTTTCAAACTAAAAAGAAAAAAAAAGAGAAAAGAAAAAAAGAAAAAAAAACCCCAAGAACACCAAAAACTGTAATTTATAATGTTAAGGAATAAAATTATGGCCCACTCCTTCCCTGAGGGGAAATAGGTTTCCTGCACAATTCTCAATTCTTTCCCATAATGAATAGAGCCTGTAACAATCTTCTAAAAGTAAAGCTTATTGTAGAGGAGTGGGAGGCACTATGGGTGGCATTGCTTTACTGTGTGCCTCATTGCTCTTGCATGTGGAAAGTGAAGAAGGAATTCAGGTAAATGCTAATGCTAATAGTTCCAATTTGGACAGGAGCTGGCACGTCTGTTGTGAGCACCACTGACGAATCACCCTCTTTTCTGATTCTGATTTGTGCTGGCATGCAAACACCTCTTTATCTGCATCAGTGTGAGGCATTGAACACATCAAGCTATTGCTCTCCCACTGCTTGCATTGATAATTCATTTTCTGCAGTAAAATTTGACAAGCATAAAATTTTGAAAAGGCCAAGTTCAGGGTCTCCTGAGATTATTTTTGACCTTAGTTTTGACAGAAAATGAAGGAAATCAGTAGCTGTGTGCATTTTGCAAGTCCATTAAGTGAGTGAGGCCTGGCAAGTTGCTGTCATTAGTAGGATTAGTGATAGCAACCTTTCCATAGCTAATGAAAGCCAGAGTTGACATCAGAGTCTGGCAAATACAGAGGGGCTTGAGTCACTGCAGGGACAAAATAAATGCATGCAGCAATTGATTGTGGACAAATAGGGGCCTTCCGAGCTGGAAATTCTACTGCTTTGAAACCACACCACCACCTGGTAGGGTCTTTGTCCTCTGAGGTATCAGCATTTCAGAAGGAGGCACTAAGGCTTTGATGAGGTTTATTGTATGTTCTTCTTCATGGTGAACTGAAATGTCTGAATTGCTGGTCTAACAACCATGGTGTCTTATCCAGCTGGAACAGGAAAGCAATCCCCACTTCAAATATGACTTTGCAGGGTCAGATTGGAAGGTTTAAGAAAATATCCCATACTAACCTTTGCCATCTCCAGAGGCAGCAGCAGGGAAACGATACTCCTTCAGGCAGTAAATCAGTGGGCTCACTCATTTGTACCAGCAATAAATTACAGCTGTGGTTCTCCTACTAACACTAACAGATGTGGTCTAAGAGGAGCCCACCTCAGTGATGAAATTATTGATACAGTAAATATGTCAAAATCCATTTTCCACGTGCACCAGAAGAAAAATGTCCAGTAAACTGAAGCTTAGGTAAAATGTAAGAACTCTGTGTTAGAGAATGGTCATGCCTGGGAGACTAACCCCTCCTAAATTAAATCTATGGATGTGAATCCTCTTTCCTGGTTTTACCTTGTTGATGTTAGCCTTTACAGGATAGCTACAGAAAGAAAAGGAGGAATGAATGTAGCAGGAATACTGTGAGGTTGGTCTTAGTGAAGGAGCCCTTCTACTGCGGGCAAGACAGAAGTTCAACAGAGAATTTATGGAGTGGCTTTTGACAATATAGAAGCACTAATATAGACTTTGGCCAAATCAGTATAAATAATAATTATTCATGCAACCACACAGATTTTTAGTAGTGCCTTGATTTGCTTTCATAACTTTTTTTGGTTTTACTAAATCTTGCTTTCAGGGAATAGAGGAGAGTTCACTTTAAGATCATTCCTCTCTTTCAGGTTTTCATTTAGTCTGTTTAGAAAAAAAGATAAACTCTTTGCAATAAAAGAAGAGAATGACACAGAAAAAAACAAAGCTGGATCAGGAGCTTGTACAGGCCCATAGGCTGGTCCACATTTTTTACCAGTCAGAGATCTTCTAGCCACATTCCCTTGCTGTCAGCAGTTCTGCCTGTGTGTCCCAGCTCTACCCATTCACCTGATCAGTCAGCATACCTGGCTCCAGCACAGCACTCCCAGGACAGAGAAATACCTCATCCGCCTCTTGGCACAGGCTCTGCAGCCCAGTTTTGTGATGGATATCTAGTAGCAATGCATTTCCATGCTGTTGCAATAGTAGCAAAAAGTAATAAGGGAAGACAATAGACTTCAGCCAAAGAGAACTGATTTCACTTCCAAAAGAAAAAATAATCAGTGTTTGGTTGAAAAAAGTAATATTGAGTCAATTCAGAAAGTGTTGGAATTGCAATATGGTGCTGTTTTGTTCACTATTCAATTTCTGTTTTGGCTGTACAGTATGCCAGTGTATTTTTTATTTATAATTATTTTTAAACTCACAGCCAGCCAAGCTAAATGAGTTCATCCTTAGAAACAGGCTATAATTTATTATTAATTGTCTTTTGTGCCATATAAGCTGCCCCAGCCTCAGGCATCTCTGCCTTTTAGCACCTTGTGGTCCATAGAGCATGGTGATAAACCTTTTATACCTTCAAAGTAATAGCCTTGCTCTACATTACCATAAAATCCTCCAGACTGAATCAATACTGAATGTNTTTTTAGTAGCAAGAGATGATGAAAAGAAAAGAACTCATTTAGGGAAGAAAAATAAAACAATAAAGGAATCAGTCTCTTAGGAAGTGAGATAAAACTTGAGTCTTGAGTTGTACTGAGACTCTTTTATCCTTTGGAGGATTCTTTCTCTAAGGGTGGTCTTCTGATGATATCTACCTGAACAAGGAGCTTTGACAGTATACCCATATGACAATGGGGGTGTTTAAGAGGATGGTTCAGAAAATGAAACATGATTTGAGTAGTGCTGAATTTCAACACAGATACTATCCTGAGATGTTAATTAGGTCCACTTGGAAATATTGTCAATAATATATAGTATTTTCCCTTGGAACCATGCCTTTAAAATTATCCTTGGTGAATCCTTCTAGTGCACAAGTTTTGCAACTATCTGGGACTTTTTTCAGTCACCTGTAGCCACCACTCTTCCATTTGTTGACATTTTCACTCACTTTATGTAAAGGACGACAGTGGGCAAATACACCAGTGAGATTTCTGTCTGACTTGTGGGCATGTGGATGTGCACTGTGCCATGAAGAGCTATGAAAATTATGTCAGTGATGTTGAAATGTTGTAAGTACATGGTGTAGCATTGTAGCTCTGAGGGTTTAAAGCAATACAGCATCTGCTGGATGATTTCATTGTCACCAACAGCAACTGTCAGTGACAGTGGGAGGTGGCAGAGGAAAACCATCAGTCTGATTTACACTAAATTCTACTTGCAAATGTTCCTATCTGAATGGTTTCCAAACAATTATTAATTCTTTGCATTAGAGGTAACAACATTTTCTCTTCTGTGAAGAGCAGCACGATGCCTGCATCTGGTCTGCAGCTCTTGTGCTGACAAAGGCAAAGTTTTAGAGAAGCCTCAGATGTCATTTTGCTAAAATTAATTGAATTGCTCTGGATCCTACATGGCATTTGCCTCCCCAGGCAAAAAAGTCTCAGCACATAGTTACTCTTGAGCTGGAGATACTTTCTCACAAGATCCTTTTGCTGAACCAAAGCTCAGAAACAATCACTTCTCTTATCTGCTTGAAATAACGTGTTGCCAATTCCTTGCGTTGGAATTACTGTCATGGGTAAAATTTTTAATATTAGAAGGCATTGGGAGAGGTAAACCTGTTTAGTGCAATTGTTTTGCAAAAGCTATCTAGAGTTGCCACAGAGGAACTAAATTTTATTTATTTAAAATTTTGCAAAAACTTTAGTTTTTCACTTTTTTTTAATGGCACGCCAAAAGTTCCCTTTAAAAGGGCTTTGGAAGACAAAAGCATTAAACTGGAAAAAAAAATAACTTGCAATGGAAAAAAAGGTGGATTTTTTTTTTCCTTAATATGGAAAATAAAACATGACACAAAATTGTCCTTTTTAAAATCTGAAATAGATAAATGCATGCAGTTTTTGATTGCCATTTTTCAGTCTATACAATTATTAATATTGACTGCATTTAGTATATTTTTATGGAATATGTAATGTAAGATATACAAATATTCTTATGAAATGGATGGGTAGAGCTGTTATGTTGTTTCACTGATTTATCATATACATAAGGAGCCCACAAATGTATGTCTGTACCAGACAGCAGGATCAAGTGCCATGGTAGAAATTGAAATCTTAGCTCTTTTTTAATCATAGGTCACAAACCAATTTATCTCTCACAAATCTTATAGACATTTACAATTAAATTGGATATTGCCTTCTCTGAAGCTACCTCCTTTGACTGCATCTGAGCTTCTAGTGAAGAAAAACTACACTGAGCTTGTGTCATCCTTAGCAAGATGTTATCTTGACATCAAATGCAGGGTCAAATAAGGGTAGGTGACTTATTGCAAGAAGTAGCTTTTACAGGAAGCTTGTCTGGTGAGGTAAACATTCCCATCACTCCAGGTTCCTTCAAGGGAGTGCTAGCCAGCGTACATATGTTATTATCAGTTCTTCCAAGTGGCAAAGGCCCTGTGGGCCTCTATAATACACCTAAAACACAGTGAAAGTCAGACAGATGTGCCAGTTTGAGAGCTGTATTTTTGAAATACTGAAAAACCCAAAATAAAACTATTCTAGGAAAGCAATATGTTCTGTTCTGCAAAAAGAATATTAGATTTTTTTCTGAACGTGAAGCCATTTAATAACCTGAACCTTTCAAATGGCATTTCTCAAAGACAATTCCCAAAATGTGAAGCATATTTTAAACCATGCATGTAGTTAGGCATGGAAGAATTTCTACTGAATTGTGATGGATTCTCCATTCTTGAAAATGCGGCATTAAAAATTATCAGTCTTCCACAGAGGACATGCTTGTCCAAACAGAAGTAATTCAATCCTGAAAACTGTGTGATCTGTGTTGTACTGTGGGCCAGACTAGACTGTCTGTGGGGTTATTTATGGTTATTTATGGACATATCTGCAAGACACTGGTTACAGAAGAATCAGCTGCTCATTTTTGTTGAAGAAGTTTTATTGATGGCTGTTTTTAACTTTTTTTTCTCAGTGTCCAGCAAACCCAAGTTATAATTACCAAGCTGTGGGGGAAAAGCATAGAAATGGTCTTCATTTCTTCATGCAGATGTTTAGATGCAACTTAGAGGAGTGGATGAGAGAGGCAGAAATCTGTAGGCAAGGGCTATCCCAGCCTGTTAGGTGTGATACTGGGAGATGGATGCCTCATGATGCTCTCTGTGCTGGAAGCCCTGGCAGCTCCATCTGGCAGTCAGAGCCACAAACAGCAGCAGCACACACATCCTCTTTAAAGGATGAGAGAATATTTTATGCTGCTGTTCAAGCTTTTCATGGTAAGTGTTTGTTTCTCTGTTCTCCAGATAAAGCAACTGTTGAAGGAAGCAGAACAAGGACTAGGAAAGGAAATGAAGTGTTTAGCATCTAAAAATTCTGTTCCTGACCCCAGCAACAAGTGGAAATAGTGCAAAATCCTTGATGCTGGTCCTGCTCCCTCAGATGCTACAGTTTGAGGAAGATAATCATTTTCCTGTAACCACCTTTCCTCTGCCCTGTTTATGAGGAGAGGCACACAGCCCTTTTCATAGAATCAGTCTGAGCTGGAAGGGAACCACAAGGATCATTGAGTCCAATTCTTGGCTCTGCACTGGGCAACCCCAACCCCACTCTTTTGCTGATATATGAATGTTTCTGTAGACTTGAGAGAAGTTTCTGGCTTTTAAGTTACTGCAAAGTTGACCCAGGATGGTCTGAAAATTTGACTTTCCATGTTGGAGATGAAATAGGTTCATGAAATTCTTTTGTTCTTTCCTATATGTCAAAATTTTGCCTGAGCTACTAATCTTGAATGCTTGTAATATTTTTGTTTGAGGAATGCTTGCAATGAAGGCATAACTTCTTTGTTGATATTGATTTATAGTCTCTCACGACCAGAGGAATTAAACTGTTGCTGTTTAAGGTGAATATATATGGCAGGAATTTATTTGTGTATATTCAGCAAGAGCTTGAGGATGAACCCAGTGGAGAGAAAATACTGGCAATGTTCTAAAACCTCAAAGTGAAAAATGCTGTGACCAAACTCATTATGATGCTGGTTTATAAAATGTCTTCTTTAGTGGAAAGAAAGCATGGCATATTCACATTATATTATTTTTGCCTCCCCAGATGGTCTTTCCTAGAGAAATGGAAAATTTGCTTTTCCAATAAATTATTGCAGGATTTCTGTTTTGTTTGGCTTTCAAATTTTTATTGTAGTGGATAAAAGCAAAAATTCATGGTGAGTGTTTCCATCTTTGAAGTGCTGCACTGATAAATTGGTGGCTACACATACACATACTTTTTTTTCTCACCCACTTACAACTCCTTCTCCCCCCAAATAGTGAAAAATTTGAATTAAAAAGAAATTAAAAATACTATTTTAAGGGTATATTGAACCATATATTGAGCATATATTGAAATACATTTTTCAATTATTTGAACTAGACTTTAACTAAGGGAGTGAAGAAATAAAACAAGAAACTGTAAGAGAGAGAGAAAAACTAGCTATCCATCATCTGTTTCAGTCTAGCTTTTATTAGAACTCTTCTAATTTGAATTAATCTGTGCAATGACTTCAATTCTCTGATTTAATAAATTCCCTTAATTAGACTTGGCCACCCTGATTGTGATCTCCTACAAGGTGTCAGGGCTCTCATTACACTGAGAGTGCATGTGACAGAGTTAGAGGGATGTGTCACAACATCCTAAACAATGTCTGTCCCTCTGTCTTTGGAAATCCACTCCTGAAACAACTACACTGCAGCGCTGGTGAGGGAAGACTTTAAAGAGTCAAAGATGCTTCTGAAACATCATCCTTGTTGTATCCTGATGGAGTGGTACCCACTGATCCTTAGATTCTACATTGAGAAAAATTCTTTTTGTCAATTGATGGGGAATTGACTTAATTTAGATGTCATGCAGGGAGGCCCTGAAGGTGAAGATTGATTTCAGCCACACTGTATGTTTTTATCTGATAATACTTAAATAATTCCACCTCGTTATCTCCTGCATATCTCAAGGAAGCTGAAGTCCCCTGCAGCTCTAGTGCAATGTAAGAATGAACACTGTTCATTTGTCAAAGTGTCACTGACCTATTTTATAATAACCTGTAAAGTAGCCACAAGTTCCAGATTTATTTCTCTGGTGTGACAGTGAAAGCAGTTTTATTGCAGATAAATTGGCACTGGAAGCCATCTCTCCCTTTTCCTCACAGCATCCCTATGGGCAGCAACCATGACAGGACCATGGGATTCTTTGAAGGAAAGTCTTAGTGCACAACAAATAAACATTCAAAAATTATCAGATGACAGCAGACAACCTGCTAGAAATATAGGCCACAAAAAGAGAGCCACGTTCAAACCCTCACCCGGGGATCAGCCTTTGTCCACATACAGTCACACATACACAATATATAGGCACAGGTACACATGCTCCCACACTGTGTAAGAGCAAGCAAAAGTTTTCCTGCTCCACTGTAACCATAAATGTGCAAAACCTTATTACTGTCTCACCTTCAGAGTTTATCATCCACACAGGGAGGAGCAATTAGGCAAGCACTAGATTTTATCATGTCAGTGTTATTAGGGACAGCTTGTTAATATTTAGAGAGGATTTAAAAGGGGGTTATAGCATTGTATGACTTGGCAGTGTCCTAAGGAGAGAGGGAAAGTAAGGAAGAGCTTAGAGAGCCTTTTCCCAGTAGGTTCCTGTAATTTATGATCTCCAGGAATGTAGAAGAAAGGTGTGAATGAGCTGGGACATTTTCATGACTTTCATTTCCCCTGCGCTATGTGCCATTCCCAAAACAAGTGCACCTCTAATTATCTCACTTGCTTTAGCACCAGCGTTGTTTATCGGGAAAAATGTGTTTCCTATCCTTCCTGCGTTTAGTGGAAATAAGATGCTCCTATTGGCCTTATGACATTTAGCACACTCAATTTAAAAGAGATGTTTTATTTTCTTTTCAAGTGCCTTCTCTGCTAGCTTCATACTTTTGAGACTCTCCACAGAGTAACAGCATGATGATTGTTTTCTAAAATCCTCTTGAAGTTTCATTAGATTTTGTTAGATCTTGTAATAAGCTAGCAGAAGTCTTTGGGACCCATGAGTATAAGTGCATTTATTTTACTAAACTTTATTTTCCTTTCCTTTGTTGCCTGGGGCTAATATTTGTTTTGTGTGACACTTTGTAAATGTATCAAAAGACTGTGGACATACATAGAGGGAGGTGACTTCATTTAATCAGTAACTGACTGTATCCAAAGAACAGTATTTGATTTCTCCCTCATATCACCAGTAAATGAAAAGAAGAAAGGTAGAGAAGAAGGTGGTAGTGGTTTCAGTCTTTCTCATTAAAACCTGGAAAGGAATTATTGTCTACATCAGCCTCAGTGCTGACACAGTAGACAGGTTGCAGCATAAGCAGCCCAGTGGAGCCCTTCTGCCAGTCTCTGTCTTGTACTGGGGCAGAAAATGGAGAGGTCTGAGATGGAGGAGATGTGCAGGGCAGCCTTGGCAGCTCACACCTATGTGCTGTTTGGCTTCAGAAAACCATCTGCTCACAGTGCTTTCCTATGACACGTCTGTGTATTTTCCATGTCAATGGAAAATATTTCATGTTTATAATCTCAATTTATCAGTTTTCCTCTCACAGGTGTGGAGAAAAATAGAAGGCAAGGCAGAATCAGGCACCATGCCTAGAATCCATAAAATAAAATTAAACCATTTAATCCAAGTCTGAATGCCTCTACAATCCATTTCAGCTAGTAAGCTTGAAAAAAATATAGAAAAAAAAAAAAGTTCTTTACAGTAGCTTCAATGTTGCAGTTTGGGTTTTGTGATCAGAACAGAGTTGAGAATATAGGGACAGAATCAAAGACCTTTTCTGCTTCTCACACTGCCCACCAGTGAGGAGGCACAAGAAGGTGGGAAGGATCACAGTGGGGCCAGCTGATCGTGGGAGAATATTCCATGCCATATGAAGTTGTGTTCAGAAATTAAAGCTGGGGAAAGAAACGGGGACAGGGTATTCAGGGTGATGGTGTTTGTCTTTCCTAACTACTTGGTTGTGAAGAAGCCCTGCTTCCCTGGACATGGCTAAACACCTGCCTGCAGATGGGAAGTAGCGGGTGAAGTCCTTAATTTGCTTTGCTTAGGTGTGCAATTTTTGCTTTACCAAATGAACTGTCTTTATCTCAGCCAACAAGGTTTCTCATTTTTACTCCTCTAATATTTTCCCTATCCCACTTGGGGTGTGAGGCAGCAGCTGTGAGGAGCTGAACTATCCCCAAGGGTTAGCAGGCAGGAATCCTTTTTGGTGCCCCAGCGTAGGGCATGCCCCACACTCCATGTACCCCTGCCAGTAAAATGTGTCTTTTTGGGCTTAATGTTTCTGTCTTGAAGCAGAATTTGTTTACAGCAGTTTAGAAAGGACACAAAAAGTCCCTTTTAGTATGTGGCAGCAATTACATCTACTTGAGATAGACTTGGGTGCAAGTTCAGTCTACAACAGAGGTAAGCAACTCTGGTTTTTGCAGAGTGAGTCCTTGTTCAGTATGCTGGAGGAAACTGAAGGCTGAAGCATTCTCTGCCCTTACGCTGAATTAACTGGGGATCTCAGCCACAACAATGAAAATGCAGGTTCTTTTCAGAGAGGTAACATATGTACCTTGGTGATTCGCTATCAGTTCATGAATTGATAAAGAGCTGACTTATGCAAAACTGAGCTGCTAAAATTTTCATGATTGCTTAATGGAAAGGACCAAAGAAAAGTCAGCCAAGGCCTGTGGGCTATTTGGAATTTGAGTATGACTAATTTTTCATTCACAATTAATGCAGTGATGCACTCTGCATGGAGAGCAAAATCACATGTTGTCCCCGAAATAGATGACTTGGAGGCACACAGTTTTGTTCTTCGATTGTGTAAACAAAGGACATTACAAGCCCCAAGGGATCCTAAAGGGAACATGGCTTGGATACTTTGTGCTAATTCCAAGTGAAATGTCATAGCTGCGGATTAGAAGCATTCACTAAGTTAGCAAGTCACTTTAAAAAGTTCATGCTATTTCTTTCTGTGATTTTTTTTACTTGAAAATTCAAAACCTCACTAAAGCAGAATAGAGAACGTTATTTTAATGATTTGTGAATACATAGGAATAAATGTTATTTGAGATATATCTTCCAGAACAGAGTAATTTTTGCTTATGGGTTAATTTTTTTCTTGCAGGATACTGAAGATTTGCTAAGGTGGCACATCAGACTCTTCTGGTCAAAGACAATGTGTTCATTAGTAAAGCCATCAACCAATACTAAGCCTTTTGGCAGGTCCAAGTGCAAGGCCTTCTATAGGGCAGTGTAGAAAATAATATGTGGAAGTCATCATGGATGGAACAAGATAAAAATGGTGATCGTAGTTTTCAATAATGGGAAACAATAGCAGCCAGAATAACTTATTATAACAGGAAGTTAGATAACTAGGACACCTTATGGATGCAGGTCAGAAAAATTTAGTCTGTTCAAAAAGCAGCTGATCAAAATTTTATAGCTTGCTTCAATTAAGATAAAAGAATACTCTGATATTTTACCACCTTAAATAAGGTATTTATTGATATAAGCTTATGCAAATAATAAAAGTAAAAGAAAGACCACCATGGAGAAGACCCTGTCCTTCTGATAATCCTGTGCTTATTCAGCAGAGGAAAAGATTCTCATCTTTTAATAATTTAAAAATACCTCTGTGACCCTAGTTCAAAAATTTAAGTTGCTTGGGTAAGGTTTCTGCCTTAGTAAATGAAATTGTTTAGAAACAATCTTTACATTTACTTTGTATAATCTTTCATATCACATGTACTTCTCAGTGTAATTGTTGGCTACATACCATTTATATCTCTGTGAGACAGGATATGTATGAGATACTATTTACTTATTTAGTCATTGCATTGCAGTTTCAAACAAAAATTCTTTTTATCTCTTACAGTTGCTTGGGGTGGGTTACTTGAACTCTGTTGGTTCTCAGCTAATGTCAACATGTGGGAGAAAGAGAACCTGTCTGGTTCATGTTCTTTTTTGCTCAAAATTTAGTCGCTGTGTTTTCAAGGAATGTGCAGGACTGCCAAATGGATAACCCCATGGAGACTGACATTATAGCTTGCTGTGGGGTGCTTCTGCCTGGGATGAAGCAAATTCCAGAGCAGCAGGGACCTGAACATCTTTGAGCACAATCTGTCTGATTTTACCGAGTATCTCACAGAGTTCTGGCCTTTAATCCAATGCAGAATGAAAACAAGGTATTTTCTAAAAATGTAATTCCTGATTGATATTAATCTAGTCCCACATATCTACTGATCAGGAGAGCATTGCTGGAGGAAATTAACTACCTCAAGGCTGGATTCCACCCCCTCCTTAGCTCAGTCCATCCAATAATGTAAGTAGTGTTTAGAAAGAGCAGCCAGGCATTACTTTAAATGGAGGGAGACTTGTACTTTTATTTCTATTTAAAATCCATCACATTTCTCCCTAAGCCACCCCCTGTTTTCTTTGAAAGCTTGTAACAAGCTGTCTGAACTAAACAGGGGTTCATTGGTTCAACTCAGCTGGAGTGCCGCTCTCCACAGACATCATAACCACTGCAAATTGCTGAGCCAGTAGCCGCATGTGAGTGCTTCCACTGCTTTGCTGCCCCCTCACCTTTCACAACATGGCCACTATTTTACCCATGTTTGGTATTCAGCCCGACTCATACACTGTTCATTTTCTGCAGCATCCTCAATACCAGTTCTGGGGTTTGTTTTTAAAGGAGTCCAAAAGGAGTACCTCAGCAAAAAAAAAAAGGGGGGGGGGGAACACTTGTTTATATTTTTATCTGTTTAAGGAGCTGAAAATCGAGGAAAAAAGGGATGTTAAACTTGAGTGGTACACATACTTTGCTTTTCCCCAGAATAGTCTTGATACTAGCCTTTGAAGATTTACTTCCTCAGGGATTTTCTCTTCCCCCTTCCTCAGGAGCCTGGATCAGAGCTGTTTGCCCTTGAAGGCTGCTTCTGGTTAGGAGGAGTTGTCCTCCCACGCTCTCCATAACTACTCCTGGTGAGGATGACTGAATTAAAAAACCAAAAGCACTGTGAATGTCAGAAATATTATTTTTCTTGTGATATTTTAATGAGGTTACAGCTTATGGTAATCAAGAAATTCCCCACTCTGGGAAAGAAAAGGGGTTTATGCTAATCTGCTGTGAGGCTGATTGTTTTCCAGAAATGATATTTTGCATGTGTAGCAGCAGCCTCAGCCCACGGCCGCTCACTGCTGGGCCTGGGGCCGCAGGGCTGGGGTTGTGAAATGGGTGATAGAGAGCCACTCCTGTTCCATACAAGCTGTCTAGGTGTCTTTTACAGACATTTTATCAAAGTCCTTCCCTTTGACCACCACCTCAGGGGTGACCACCACACAGCTCTCCGTGTTTTCTTTCTGCATGTGCCATGGGTGGTGAGATGAAGAACATATTACTCCTTTTAAAATAAACAATTACATTTAGTGAAAAACTCCTTGTTGAAATATAATTTTATGGGCATATTAGCACTTTCCTTCAAATATTGCTTTCATAAAAGCTGTCTGTTTTTCCTGGGAATTTTATTTGCATGTATTGAGAGACTTGTAAAACCAAGAGATTGAGCTTTCACTACAGTTAAAAGGTAAGAGTGTTGAGGAGGCTTGAATAGAAATATTTCATTTGTGGGATTTTAAAAAAAATCCCAAACATCATCACTTTAAAATTTGTTCACTATGACTAACCAGAAACATATTTAAATGAAAAGTTTAACAGTTTTAGCAGTAGAGATTGGGATTGCCTGGATTAACCTGTAATCACAACGCTTGTATATATTGAAAACACTGTCTTGTTTACTCACAGTATGGTTTTCCATGCAGGGATAAACCCTGTCTCCTTCTGCCTGGGCTCTGTTGGCCTTGAAAGTCTATTAGCTTAGGGGGGATGGACAAAAGGCAGAGAAGAAAACACGGCTTGTTACTAGCTGGCAATAATTCACTTTGCAGACAGCTGCATTTCCAAGGAAAAGTTTTGGGTGTCTACAAGAAAAAAAAACCCAAAACAAAACAACACTGAAAGTTATTTTCTTCTGAAATGGAGCGATACTTCTGGGGTCCTCAGCACAGTAAATGTTTCAGGGATTGCTCTCCTGAGATATGGAGTTTGCTTCTTGGGAAAAATGCAGTGTGAATAATTCTTCTGTGCATCCAGGGATGAATAGGAAAAAGAGATTGATTAGAGGAGTCCTCCAAGCTGAAAAATTACAAGTGTTCTGCTGTGTGACAGAATCACAGAATCTTCTGTGTTGGAAGGGACCAAGGTTCATCAAGTCCAGCTCAGCAGAGAATGGCCCATCCAGGGATTACACCCACATCCTTGGTGTTGTTAGCACCATGCTTGGACCAAGGGAGCCACTATGATCCTATACTGAAAAGAAAAACTCCACAGACAAAGTTGCATGCATAAGGTGCAGTCCTGCAAGACTGCTCGTGCACGTCCTTGAAAAGCTGCACTGTATAGAGAGGAAATTGCAGATAGAATTTCATAAAGTACATGCCAAACAGAAGAGATTCCTTTGTACACTCACATTACCTGGGGTAGAGTCACTCACTGCTTCCTAACATTCTTCTGGGAAAGTTGCTCTATATTAGGAGGCTGGAACAAGTACTGAAATAAACAGCCCAAGTTGGATAGTCATTAAAAAAAATCCACACCAAACTAAATGCTACCCTGTGCTTGAGGCAAATAAGAACCTGGCTCTCACGTGATTTGGGGCATGCAACAGCTGAAAAATGCCTTTAACTAGAAGAATTGTACAGGACCTAGTTAAGCTATGCTATGTGCCTATAGGCACACATTCTTTCTCTGTGCCACTTTTTCTTTGCCTGAGGCACAGTAATTATATCTGTATTTTGGGAAAACATAGGAGACCCTCCTTCCAGTCATATAAAATCACCTGTCTGGACTGCTTTTTGTTTCTTGTCACAGAGAGAGGGAGAAGGGTCTAACTGCTTTCAAAACTGACTGCCTGTGTGAGGAACTGAAGCTGCGGGAAGGATGAATGGTGTTAATGCCAAGTTCCAGAGCAAGAGAGGACTTTAGAATATGTGGGACGCTCTGCATTCCTCAGACACCTGCTTTTCCTGAATGGAAAAGATAGCTGGTAGGTAATGAAGAACTAGAAATCTTTTCATAGCAATTTTTGGAGTTGCCTTTTGATAAGAAAGTAAGAGCAAGTCTCCCTCTGCTCTTTGTCCTGATCCCTTTCCCTCCACACCGTTCCCTCAGCCATATCAGCTGTGGAAACCTTTTCTCCAACTGGAAGGACAAGGTGTGTGGGAACTTTCCAAAGCTGCACGTTGGTGACAGCATAGGGGGCTCAGCTGAATGACTACCACCTTTTTTTTTAATACAGGTAAATGCGAGGTAGTTCATCTAGGAATGAAAATTTTACGCCTTACTTATATAAGATGAAGTCTGTGTTTAGAAATCACGATTGAGCTAAAGGACAGAAAGATCAGGGCAAATAATCTTTGCAACGTGAGCTCTAAGGATGGTGTATTAGCAAGACCAGAGCCTAAGCAATCCTTGATTGTGTAAATAAAGATCAGCCACAAGCAGATCCACTGTTAGCACCATGTGTAGCAGGACTGTGTACAGCTTTAAAAAGTAAACCAGATCTGAAAAGTAGGAATTGTGTTTTGCAGGGTGTTTAAGGCATAGTCATTCTTTTTAGCCCTGCAAACCAAAGTCGTCTGGTATTTGTTGTGTGAAAGCTAGAGAACTCAAAGACATTTAAAGCAGCCTGTGGCAAGTAGTGGTTTCACTCCCCTGGGACGTCATGGATTCACATTCAGTGGCTGGACTGAGTGTCCCAAACTCCAGGGTGCCTTGGAGCCTGGATACCTCTTGGCATCTGGTGCGCCTGAGCCTCTGTGATGTCCCCAGCCACAGCCACCACTTTTTTCATCCACGGCCGAGGTCCCGTCCTATGGGAGTGCTGCAGCAGAGCCTGGACATGTTTGTCCCTCAGGACACCCAGGATGGTGGTCTTCCCACAAGGTCAAGGTTTGAGGGTGTCTGCTTTGCTGGATTTGGATCAGGAATTTGAACCCGAGACTTTCATGCCAGGAGCAGTTCCAGGAAAGCTCTTGTGCAATGCACAATGAACTACAGTGTTCTCAGTTTAGGTCCACTGAGCTTCAGTGAGTTAGAAAAAGTGCAATAATTCCTACTAGAGATTAATCAATGGGGAGCACTGCTGGTTTAGTGAGTAGGTCAATCCCTTGGATTACCAGAATTAAAGATTTGAGATCCCTGCTTTGAACTTGGATGACTTGTACATGTATCAGCCACATTCCTAGAAAATATTTGATTGTTGGTCTAATTCTCAGACAGTTCAGCAATCTCCTGTAAATCCACATGTTCCCATGGAAAGCTTTGTTTTACATTGAGAAAATGGTTTCAAATAAAACAGTATTCCCAACCAACTCTGTTTCATATTTTTAAAAGCATATTGACAAACTAGAAGTCTAGAAGTCTAGAAAAGAGCTAAAAGGAATACTGGAGTCCTAGAAAATCTTTTTTATTGTAAAATGTATTTTTCATTTATCTTTAGAGGTAAATGGTGGCTGTTCACAGTAGATAAGTGCCTATGAGAGGAGCAGATTTTCTAGAAGACAACATTTTAACCCTCTAAAAGTATAAAACTCTGCAAATGGCTCTCATGGCTGGGAGTTGAAGCTACTCAAATTCAGAACAGAAGTCAATGGCAAATGTTTAGGATAAGAATAAGCAATCACTGGAACATCTTTTAGAGAAATGGATTATACCTGTCAGCAAATGCTGTCACTAAATCAGGATTATTTTTAAAAAGTCTCAAGATTCAGCAGAAAGTTTTTCTATGAAGCAAGTTTAAATTCAAGTGGAATTTCTGAACTGACAGTAAGAATCTCTTGATGGTAACTCATTCCATCTCCTTTGTAGAAGATGAGAGTAGATGACTACTGAAGTTAACATTTTGCAATTATATTCTGCCTCATAAGCTAATCTAAAATTAATGACAATAAAAAATACTAGGTCAAAAAAAATGTTTTCTCACTAGACATTGTGTTAAAATCTACTTAAATGAAACAAGGCTTATTTTTCTCAGCCTTTCCTTAATTTTTCTACTTACTTAACTTTAATGTAGGCAAATTTTCAAAGATATTCCTTTGTTTTTTACATTTTCCTGAAAACATTTCAATAATTCATTTAAACTTTTGAGTTTTTTTTTCCCCATGTATCATTTTTGAGAAACATTTGAAAAATATCTCAGCTTGACTCAGATATGTATTTTATTTATCCCACCACTAAAAGAATCTATGCCTTATCATCCGAGCTCAAATGTTAGGATTTTGAGAAAAGAATCTGAACTCACACTTTCATACATTTCCCCATGCTGAGGGGCATGCAAGCCCTGCGCCGACATGTCACTTTTTTCCCTTGAGGATTTGTTAAGTTGCAGTGTTAGTTCCAGAGAAATGACAGAAAAAAATTTGTAGATTCTTGTTTATATGGATTTTCAGTAGTTACATTTAATAAAGAGTAGTAAATTGCCATGATAAAGGTAAATAAGTAGCTGATGAAGGCTTTTTTGTATCAGGCCACCTCATTGCTAAATAAGGATATAGCTGGCTAAAAGAGCACAAATGCAGAATTTCACCAGTATTCGTGAAGATTTCGGCACAGGAAGTTGATTATCCTGCCCAGTTTCCCTCATTTTTTAGTGAAAATTTTATAATTTTATTTTGAGGGACAGTTCCCTGTACCCATGAATGTTTCTGCAGAGATGAAAGGCAAAGGTTATGAAAATATTTTAACCATAAACATTTGATGATTTGTTTTCAAAATATCCTCTTTGTTTCCTACTAAGCATGCCACAGGTGAGGAAAGCTCCCGGGGCTATGTAGAAGTTGTGCACCTAAAAACACAGAGATGGCATTCTGGAGTGGCATCCCTCGTGCTTTCTTACTGTGTGGTGAATCCCACACTGTTAAAAATACAGTTCTTTGAATACTCCTTCATTTAGTGTAAAAATGAGAAGCTTGCAAATGGATTAAATTTCTAAGAATGGTCAGTATGTGCTTTGGATTGTCTGAATGTCTGTCTGAATTGCCCTTTTTTCTAAAAGAAATAGTGACATCTAAAAATACGTCTCAGCTGGATGACTGTAGTAATCACCTCATGTTGTTACTTTCAAAAATTTGCATATTATGACTTCAGAAGAGAAAAAGGGTTCAGAATCCACCTTCATTTGTCATGTCATTTCAGATAGTCCTAAAAATGAACAGGTTTCCAACAACCCCTGAGCTTAGTTTCAAGGAAGATTCCTGCCTACAAGGAAATGAGCTCATGCTCAGATGCAGCCTCTTGCACAGTGAGAAAATCACCACTGGGATCTCCAGGATTTCAGAGGCCTGTGGCCCTGAGCACAAGACAAAGCTTTGCTGCTAGGTCTTTCCTGAAGGTGAAAGCTCAGAGGTAGAAGGAGAGGAAAGACAATGGGCAGGGTTGGGGAGGAGATCTGGGGGATCCAGAGCTCAATTTTTATTCAAGAAATACTGCTGAGCAATGAAACCTGAGTTAATTAATCATCTCAGCTCCCAGGCCTATTTCTGTGTAATTCTAATTAGTCTACTTTGTGTCTGTGGTCAGCTGTTGGGTCAGGTTACAGAACTGCATATGTCTCCTGGTTTCAGCCGGAGTTAATTTCTTCTCATTACGGTATTGTGGTTTGGGTTCTGAATGACAATGGTGTTGGTAACACACAGATGTTTTGGGGTTTTTGCTAAGTCATGTTTATCCTAAATCAAGGATATTTTTTCCTTGTGTCATGCTCTGCCTGAGAGGAGCTGCACAAAAAAAACTGGGAGGGAGCACAGCTGGGACAGGTGACCCAAAGTGAGCAGAGGGATATTCCATACCACAGAATGTCATGCCCTGTATATAAACTGGGGGGAGTTACCCAGAAGGGTGGCTGATCGAGGCTGGGGAACAGGGATCTTGCATCAGTCAGCAAGTAGTGAGTTACTGTGTTGAGCTGTTCCAGAGCTGGAGAGAATAAACCTGTTTCGATCCAGATTTGAAGAGCCTGGAGCTTTGAACAAGTGGCAGAGTGTGGTGGGTGACAGCCTTGGGTCCCCAGCTGATCCCCTGCCTGTAGAGATCCTCCATGGGATTGATTTATCTTTGCAATGCATTTCCCTCTGATTAAGCAGCAGGCAATCATCATCCTCAGCAAATTTATTTGTAAGGATGAGGGTGCCACGGGGAATACGCTGCCTTCTCAAACACTGAAGGAAGGGGCAATTTTCTTTTCTAGCCTATTGCTGTAATTATTCTGTTGTGTTTGAATTACTCCCAATATATGTAATTATTAGGAATGGACCTTATAGGATGTCTCCAGATGCAGAGTTTCCAAACATCCATCTACTTCATTAATAAACTCAGAGTCACGTGAGGAGCTGGGGACTCAATGTCAGACCTTTTGGTACACTTCCCGTTAATGGCAGAGCACTGAAAAAGCTGCCTTTTTAAAGAGCTGTGTGCCTTGGAGAGGAAGACCTGAGAGCTGCTTGTGGGAAGGAGCTGGTTTTTTGGTTAACTGGAGGCAATGAGGAATAAAGGAGGGCTTGAGAAGACTGAACACTTTCTTCTAGGTACAATTTTTTCCCAGCTTGCTGCCAGTTTCTCAGGCTTGAAGCAACACATTAGTGGCCCAGGAATGCTTGTTGTCCTGGTTTGAGATTGATTGACATTTTGGTGGGCAGGAAAATAGCCACCCCTGGAAGTGAGGTGTGCCTGTAGATTTCCCATGAGCCCAGTGTAACACCAATTGTGGGCCAAATTTAAAGACAGACAGGGAAATGAGCCAATCAAAGGTGAAATGCGTCTCAGTAGGATATACATTTGCACAGGACTGCCTGGGAATCGCTCTCTTTGGTTTCCGGCCTTGAACAGGTACAGAGCTGCGGGCTGTGCCCTCGGCCCGGCTTCCCCCCCCC
>VXBU01004371.1:956213-971951 GCA_013400315.1 Bombycilla garrulus | reverse complement strand
GAAATGATTGCTCAAGGGGTGGATTGACTGAAAATCCTAGGTTTTGTCTTTTCATGTGGTTTTGGTGAGAGAGTGAACCGTAGGTGGGGGGAGGATGGATGTTTTGAAAGTTTCCTTCTGGTTTCTGGTTTTATTCTTCTTTTTAGTGTTAGTTAATAAAGTTTCTTCTTATGCTTTAAGTTGGGTGATTGTGCTCCTTTTTTGGTCCTACCTCACAGCAGAAATTGAGAAAAATATGTTTTCATGGGTGCACTGGCCTTTGGCCAGTGTCAAACCATGACACTTGTCTACCACTAGAAAACCTTGGTTCATATCTCTGTCTGTCATGTCCAAGAAGGCTGAAACATCAATTTCCATTTGAATGCATAAAAGCAACAGATTCAGCAAAATTTTTTTTTTTTATGCTCAGCGGAGTGACCACCTAACCTTCTGTTTAGAGCACTGAAAAAAACAATAAGGGGGAAAGTCAGTGCTGATAGTTGCCCCAGGTAGTATCTGAGGCCCCACAGACATCTGCCACAGCTGAGTATCCTAACAGCAGACATCCAGCAGGTAAGGAGTCATTCTTTTTTTCCACCCTTGTAGTTCTTGAAAAATAGGAAAAGTTCAGCGTGGAGATATGAGGAGACATTGCTGACATCCCCTGCTGACAGCAGGACTGGGAGAAGAACTGGGAAAATGTGAAAACTCATGGATAAGAACAAACTAATAATTGAAACAGAGCAAAATATGATACAAATTATAACAATGCTAATAATTGTAGTGAAAAGGAGAGAGGGAAATCAAACCCAAGAAAGGCACAGTAGAAATGCTCACCCCCTGATGCCTGTGCCCGAGCAGTGATTGGCCACCTCTGGCCAGTTTCCCCCTGGTTTATATACTGAGCATGATGTTCTGTGGTACAGAATATCCCTTTGGTTATTTCGGGTCAGCTGTCCTGGATATGCTCCCCACCAGCTTCTTGTGCACCTGCTTTCTGAAAAGTCCTTGAGTTTGGGTAAACACTACTTAGCAACAACTTAGACATCAATGTGTTAACAACCTTATTCTCTTACTAAATCCAAAACACAGCGCTGTAACAGCTAATAAGAAGAATATTAACTCTGGCAGAAGGATATTTGTTTATGAGTTTTTGAATCCCTGCAGATCTTGTGGCTGAACTGAGACCCTCCATGGTCAGGGCTCCATGAGCAGAGGCAGCTCTAGAAATGCAGCTGCAAGGTTTTAGGCATGGGGGAATTTTACCAGTTCTCTACTTATTCCTCTGCTGCTGCTCCTATCGCTGCACAGAGAAAGCACTGTACTTGCAGATTCAGAGTTCTTGCTCAGCTTCCATGTAATTTGTTCTTAGCTCATTTAAGTATTTTTTTCTCTGACATTTTGTATGACTGTTTCTGTGTTCTTATATCTAAGAGCTTGGGTATGTGAGGAATGCTTTGTTGTCTTCCTGTGTTATAACTTTTGCTGAAAGTTTTTGGACTATTTGTTTCTTAAGTCAGAAGTGTGGGCACAGGGGAAATGAGACCTGTTAGGTATTGCTGACTTCTGCTGAAGATGTTTGCTCACTTTTTCTCCTTGCTGTGGTCTAGTGACCTGAAGTCAATCACCTTTCCCTTCTGCTTTCTTCACTACAATCTCAATATGAGAAATGTCATAAAGCCAGGATGGAAGTTGCTTTACACTGCAGAACATAGCTGAGACTATGTAAAATAACTTGTATATTATTAGGAAAAATAACCAGGAAAAGAAATCTTTTCTTGCTTTTTTCTGAACATAAATGTTATATCTGTCTAACTGTTTTCTTTTGTTCCCACTGGCCTTAAAAATAAGGTTTGTTTGCTACAATTGCCTTTTCACATACACCAACAGCAAGCTCTTAAATTAAGCAGTGAAAATGGGATACCACACTCACATGTCCTAATATTTCCCTTGGAAAGTACCCAATATTTTGGGGCTTTTCGACCAGCAAACAGGATTTGCTCCTTAGTGGGAATCAGCCACAGATAATTCTTTCTGTGCTTTGCTCCCCACGCTCCTTTCAAGCTGTTCCAATTTCCTTTCTTCCTTCAGAGGACCACAGAGCAGTCAATCCAGGTAACTGAACACAGAGGGAGCTGGGGAGTTGAAGGCTCTGTGCAGCAGCAGCCTCTCTGCACCAGGCAGTGCCCATGAGGGGCCCCAACCCCACTGAAAACTCCTGATTAAGAGATAGCGCATCTGACTCCTAATTGCTTTGTGTGGGAGTTTTCAGTGAAGCATCCTGAGAGCGTAATAACTTCTGCAATTGATGGCGCCTCTTGGAGCTCTTCTGGTTATTTAATTGATTGCAGGCTGGTGCTAAGAAAAATGCAGTTTGTGGGTGCTTGAGCTGTTTATTAGCCATTAATAACCACGTGGGTGGACAGCTGTATTATGCTCATCAATACCCAGAGCTCTGCTCCTGAGAAAGGGGAAGGGGGATTTTGGCACCCAGGCTGTGCAGGGAGAGAACAGTTCCCTTCTTGCCTACAAAGATGCTTCTTGCCCTCGCTCAGCTGGCCTAAACTCCTACAAGGGTTGATCCCTCTCCGGTGTCTGGAGAGACATGTTTGTACCCGGCATGAAAGACAGGCTGTGTGCTGATGCTGCACCACATCCTCCCAGCTGAGGAACTGAACAGGACAGCAAACACCCCTGCCCAGATTTTGAAAAAGTACTGCTTTTCAGTGTTTTTTCTGAGGGTTAAAATAGCAGATTTTTGTTTTGCTCTGCTCAAACCACACTCCCTGCACAATTACATTGAATAAAAATTTTAAATATTGAAAAATGTATTTGTACTGAGAAGACAGTACTTATTTATACTTCATCTTCTGTGCCTTCTTTTGTGATATCTGGGATGTCAGCATCCTGGCCTTCAGGTTTTTCAGTTGTACATCTGTGTATATGCTCATGAGGTAGACACACCAATGCTAGGGACACTGAAATACAGTTTTCCAACTCATGGAAAACTAGGAAATTATTATAATGTTTGTTTAGGCTTGGAACAAAAGCTTCTTTCTGCAACTTTCCATGAAAGGAGAAATCCTGAAAACAACTTTCAATATTTTATGTGGTGCATGAATTTCATAGATTTATTACAGCATCATTTAGAAATGCATATAATAATCAAATAATAAATAATGGAATTGTGTTAAATGAAATTTTCATTTTGCTGAATTTTTCATTTCTAGTTTTGAGTGTTTTTTCTGATGCTTATGTTGCTACAGGTATAACACTACATCCCTCCCTCCCCTTGCCACTTTCAGTCTAGGATTCTTTACTGGCACATTTATGGGTGAGATGTATTCACAAATGGTCACTGGGCTTGTATTTGCTCTGAGCTGAAGGTTCATTTTGAATTTATTTTCAGACAAGCTACTGATCTGATGAAAGATAGCAGAAGTTAAAGATAAAACTCACAATGTTCCTTGTCTAAAATAAACATTTAATTTAGGTTCTTCCTTTAAGAGTTTTGCTTTGGGGCAGCAGTACCCAACACCATTAACATACTTTGTTATCAGCAGATGGGGATCACTCCTAGCCATGGAGAAACTAGAGGCGGTTTCAAGGCAGTGACCTAGGATGAGGGGTACTTTATCTCATTAGAAGGGAATCAGCACTGTCTAGGCCTCTGAGGAATTACCGTTTCATGATTAGGTCCATAACCTAATAGAAAGAAAGCCCCTTGGAGGAGTTTTCCTGGAACAATAGGCAAAAGGCAATAGAGCAGGAGTTAGGGTGTGCAATGGAAATTACTTTAAACCAAAGTCTCAAGGCTTCTCCTCCTGGCAAATTGACAGCCAAAGGTGTATTTTTTTTTTTTTAATATATTTATTGCTTAACCATCACAGTCACAACCTGTGTCCAGCATAACAGGAAGATCAGTGACTTGTATGGAATTGAATCCAAATCTGTTCTTTTATTTTTCCCTTCTGTACAAAATGCAAACTCAGAGAGGGAGAGGTGGATGGAAATGGAAAAAGTGCATGTAAAGTACTGCCTATCCCTTCTTTGCCCTTTGGGTGATTGTCACATTGGACCTTTGCAATCAGGTTCTCAGTTCCCTTTGTAAGGCTCCTCTCATTTCAGGTTAGTGTTCATGTGGGATGATGTTATTGTGCAGTGGCTCTCCTGGCACGTTCGGTAGGGCAGGCTAATAGGGAGTGATGGAGAGGAGAAAATGTGATGGGGATGTCAGACACTGTTAACAGAGCAGAGAGCTCAGGCCTGCTCTGCCCTTTCCAGCTTGCACTGCAGCAGGCCCGAGCTCTCTGCCTTATTGCTTTGTTCACCTCTCATGAAGAGCCTTTGTGAGGGGTGGGAGGGGCAGGTCTATGCCAGCCATGACCATTGCACACAGGGAGAGGAAAGAAAGCTGTTCTCTTGTGCCCTCAGGAAGTTTATCTCAAAGATGGCTCTACTGCATTCAAGGACATGAAAAACTGGACACAACAGTTTCTGCTGTAAGGACCAGATGCTCTCCCAGAACAAATGAGAACCAATCAGCTTTATTTTCTCCTCGTACAGTTTCCAGCTTTGCATAATGTAATTATCTTCTTTCCTCTCCTCTCTGCTTCTTGCCTCATTTTTTCCCAGCATAACACCAGTTATTATAATTATTGTTACAGCTGCATCTACAAAACCTGTGAAACCCTGGGGCTGTGCATACATGCACTGAGAAGCATCTTGTCTAACTGTAGCTGTTCAAAGGAGGGTCTTCTGAGCCTGTCCCCCTGGCTCTCCTCATCATCAGTATAGGCAGAAAAAACTATATCCAAAGAGGCCTTCAACCCATTTAAATAAGGTTCCTTAAATAAGGGAAAATTATGTTTCTACATTGGCCCTAGGAGGGTGTCCTACTTTTGACAGATGAAGCGTGACATGCCTCGTCTTCATTCCTTGCTGTGGCTTCACAGTTCTTTGCAAACACTTTCACTTTTCAGCCCTTTCTACTCTGAACTGCGTCTGCCAAGGGATTAACATGCATTTTAGTATGCATCTTTTAAAGTATATATTCTTCCTTCCATATATCTTTTAAGGTTTATATTCCTCTTTGCAGGGTCCCAAACATTAGAGAAGCACCTCTATAAGTGTTCATTAAAGCATAACCATGATGATTGTATGTTCTGGATTATGACCCAAGCATGCCCAGAACAAAAATTGTGGTCATCCCTGTTCTCTGTGAAAGGATATGCAAACCTGCTTCTGCTTGTTCTAGCCTGGTGTATGTCTCTGGTCGGCCACTGCTCAAGGCAGTGCATGAGCCATAAAACTTATCCCTCTTTTTTTCCTAGAGAATTTCAAAACTAGGAATTCCTTTGAAATCACAGAATCACAGAGTAAGCTGAGTTGGAAGGCACCCTCAAGGATCATTGGGTCCAACTCCTGACTTTGCACAGCACCATCCCCTAGAGTTACACTATGTGCCCAAGAATACTGTTCAAATGCTTCTTGAACTCTATGAGTGCTGTTATCACTTCCCTGGGGAGCCTGTTTCACACTCTGGATGAAGAATATTTTCCTGATATCCAACCTGAACCTCCTCTGACACAAATCCAGGCCATTCCCTTAGGTCTTGTCCCTGGTCACCACATAGTGTCTGTGTGATCAGTGCCTGTCCCTCCTCTTCCCCTTACAAAGAAGTTGTAACTGCAATGAAGTCTCCCCTCAATTTCCTCTTGCTTTACCCACCCCATCCCAACCCCTCCCCAAAAAAAACCCCAAAACAAACAAACAAAAAAAGCATTTTTTAACAGGAAAAAAGTTTCACTAGAAGGTTCCCAATCAATTCCATTATTTTGTAGTTGTCCAGTTCATGTCTTCTGAGCATGAACAGAAGGCTTCAACCCTCCCTTTCATAAACTTATGGTGACTTTTTCCATACAAGGAAATTACATTCCAAGTAATGGAAAAAATATACCAATTAAAATACTTGGAAACTTTGGTTTATTTGTTTTTCATTTTAGAAAGACAGCATGACAAAATTTGGGATTTGATGTCCATATTTGATATGTCTTGTTTATATTTTCTGTGGAACATCCTGAACATCCACTATTTTAATTAGTAAGCCTGTATACACTGAATTCTACTCTCATCCTTATCTCTTGGCTACTGGCAGGAATGCTGAAACCTAACCCTCCTGTTGAAAGGCATGCAACATAGGCAGTTGTCTAGCTCTTCTTACCCAAAATGACAACCTGGCCAGACAACACAAGAGTATCTTAATTTGTCCCAAAGCGTGTGACTTTTACAGAGCTCTTGCTCCTTGGACTCCTGGCACTTCTTAGTCTTCCCATCTGTAATGGGAACTAAGATAGATCTGTGCTGGACAGATTTAACTGCTTTGACCTTGTTCCCTATTCTTTTATTAGGTTGCATTTTAGTAGGATGAATTTTGCAAAACCACAGATCCATTGTGTCTATAGTTTCAGGAAATGATTTGGTGCAGCTACCTTTGGCAATGCTTCCATTTAGGAATATTGCTCCTGTGCCATAAGGATTTAATTATCTCTGCTCAGCCCTGTTTAAAATGATAGTAGTGATTATGGTGGGGGGAGTCAGGGAAAACCTGTGGTCCCTAAAATAAATTAAATAACTCCAGGTTTTTTTTGAGGTATTCCTTCTTATCTCTTTCTCTCTTACATTGCTTTGCCTTTTTAAGCCAAAGGCTTTGATTTCATAGTGATTTATTTAGCACCTTTAGCAAGCTGTTAATGAGAGAGGGGAACCTAGAGAGGGAGATGGGACTTGTCAGACAGGCAAGGAAGGAAGGGACAGGAAGAGGGAGGAAGGAGCAAAATGAGGAAGGAGAGGGTGGCAAGACAAAACAAAGATTGAGAGCAGAAGGAAAGGGGTATTTTTGTCTCTCCAACTCTTCGTATCATTCTTACTGGTTTTACTCTTTTCCCTCATTCCGTGTGTTGGCAGAAGTGAAGCTGGCAAGCTCCATGGAGACAAAGGTGTCAATCTCCTAGTGCTGCCAAGTGGGTTCCCACGTCTAGATGGTGCATGCAATGCTTGGCAAAGGCCAGAAACAGTGTTAATGGATTTACTAAATAGCAGCATTTCTCTGTATTGATTTTCTTAGGGTGCTCTCAGACCTCAGGGTGAAGTAGGTGGTTACAATCTATGTAATTTTTTATGCTAATAAATGGCCTCAAAGAGGAGCACTTAATAAAAATGCTTCTTGGCCTGGTGGCCATTGTCTCAAGATGTCTCTCCAGAGGGGAGATGATGTACATTATTAGAAATTACATTAACTGCAAATGTTACTGGCTGTACTTGAAGATTGAGGTGGTAATTTTTATTTTGCTAAGTGTGATTCTACTCTTTTAAAGAAAAGGGTAGCTTTGCTCACAGCCTGGTGGTGAAACTGTGAGTCTGAATGAATGGCTTAGGCAGGTGACCTGGCATATTCATCTTTTCTACTGTGTAGAATCAGCACTGGCAAAAATGTTTTCAAAATTTGTGAGAAGGCAAACAAGAGTTTAACATTAGTGTTCTGAATTTGCAGGTAGTCTTAGCAGTATGTTTCTGCAATGTGGATCTTAAATACATGTATAAATAAGAAATGTGCATGCAAAAAATACTTGTGTCTTGGGGAAACAGATTTCAGGTACCTGTTTGTGTCTCTATTGTGATTCTTACAAATGTCTTTTGACCATCAGGTCCTACCCCTTAAAATTTTCCTGCCTTACAGCCTATCACTAGAGTCCCTGCTCTGTAGGGTGAAAGGGGGCTTAGATACATGACAAGTAAGTAAATCTGTTCAAGCACATAAATTTACCTGATTTCTCTGAGACAAAGGCAGGTGAAAGACTGGTTTTTCTCACTTTCATTGTGGAAATGTGCAGGTGAAGAGGAGTGGTGAAATGGCTGAAGGTGAGTTTGGGCTGAAGAAAGAGTAGAGCAAATGGCAGAGGCAGAGAGTCTTTGGCAGAGAGGTTGAGACAGGTGTAAAGTCCTGTAAAGGTGGAAACAGTGAAGATCCTCCAATTTTGGAAAGGAAAAATTAGGAAAAGGAAGCCAACACAGACCACTTTATTTAAACGGCTTCTTCTCATTCTGGAGCAGCTGGACAAAAATATCCTGACTCTGACAGAGCTGATGCACCCACCATGCCCAAGAGATCCCCCTCCCTTCAATCACTTGTCAAACTGATATACTTGACTGTGCTCCAAAAGCTAGATTTACCTGGCCAAGTGTGGTCCCCAGTCACCACCGCTGGCTCCCTTTGCTGCTTCTGAGTCCTGTCTGCTTCTGAAGTGGGAGTGAAACAGTGTCCTGAGACCCCAGAAGCTGAATATGCACCTTATTTCTTTATCTCTACTCCTAGATGCTTTCTGAGCACGCAATGCAATGCATTCATCAGGCAAAGGGAGCTCAATATATATTTTATTGTAAGTGGTGCCACCTCCCCTCGAAGTTAAAAATTTATTTTGCTTGGATATAACAGGACATGTACAAAAGAATCTTCCCTATTCCCTTTCAATACTTAGATGACAGAAATATCTGGAGGAATGTTTTATTGGAGGCCCTTGTCAGAATGCTCAAGGGACATTGTGGTTAAAGGTGACATTTTCTGAAGGAGGAACAAAGATGTGGACAAAACGAGGACAGGTGAAGTTGTACTTCAGACCTCTCTTGAACTTCACACTTACCAAGGAAGTCAAGGAAAAGAAGGTTTGAAAATTTTTTTCTGGTTACTACAGACATTCTCACAACCTGTGGCTACTGCAGGAAAACCATTTTTCTCCACCTATCACCATTATATTTCACAGAGTAGTTCAGTCAGTACGAAGATTAAATAAACAGAGATACAACATATAAACACATTTTTACTATTATAATTCTCTGTTTAATGCAGTGCTTTAACTAGGAATACAACTCAGCAGAAGAACATACACATACATTGCATGTAATTTTAGTTGTCTCTTCCAAATGTTTCAAGCCCTCATCATTTTATTCCCTTCATGGCTTGTTTTGATGAAATACTTTCTTTCTCCATCTTGTATAACAAATTAGAATGCTGCTGAATAACACAGACATTTTTCCTCCAAATGGAACACAACATTTCATCCAAATTCTCAGTTAATATAACTTTATCAAACTTTGCTTTCACTGTATGAATGTCGTGTATAATATATGTATATCTATACAGCATATATAAATATATATCTATAATGTATGTATAATCAAGTGGGTCAGCTTTACACAGCTAACCATAAACTTGTGCTTATCTTATTTTTATGAGATCAAATACATGGCATCAAGAACTTGACCAGTCCCCTGCTTCTAAGATTCTCAGTTCCTGGTTTTACCACATCATTTTGGATATCACATACAGGTAATGCATTCCCTTCTTTCTTGCAGTAGTATTTTCTTTCGAAGAAAATAATGCAGTTGGTTGTTTGTNATGTATATATAAATTAATAACAACTTTTTCATATTGTTAAGTTAAAAAAGATCTCAAGAAGAGTTGAGGTTCTTCCTCATACATAGAGCTTGAAGTGTAATTTGACATTCACTGTAGATATATTTACATTATAAGCTTATCTGGATAGTATTACACATAATGTATTATTTTTTACATGGTCAAGATAAGGTGTCGGTCATGTTAAAACACACTATCTAAAGGTATTTACAAATTGCTAGTCTCTAACTTACCAGCCACCTCAGCTAAGTGGCATCAGAAATAAGGAATAGGATAGAAGAATATCTGTTTACTGGCAGTCATGGTGCTCCCACCAGTGTTTTTATTATTATTACTGCCACTACTACCATGATGTGCTCCAGGGAAGGGCTGTCTTTGGAGTAGAGGTGGAGAGACAGAGTCTCCAGTGTGGGCAGAACTCTCTGCCTCTTCCCTGAAGCCTACATGAGCTGGGGGAAGCAGAAAAGCAATCCAAGTATGACTTGCTTGTCCCTTTGCAAGTCAGAACACGCCAACCCTGTCCCCCTGTGCTTTCTCCAGTGCTGTCAGGTGAGTCAGTCCAGGTATTAAACACTCAGAGAAATTCTTCCTTCCAAGGGCACTGTAACATGGGCTGTGATCACACTGCCTCATATACCACATAAAGCTGCTTCTGCCAGAGTCAGAGCACTTTGGGACATGTGCTTCTTGGCAAGTATGAGCAAAAAAAATAAAAAAAATCTTACAGTGGAAAACAAAAAAAAAAAAAGAGTAGAAAGTGTAGTTACTGAATGGCACTTTTCAGGTAATGCAGAACTTCGGAAAGCAAAAAGACATTAGAATTTATTTTCTTTTATTTGGTTATTATTGGAATGAAATGTGTTTAACAAATCTACCCAGTACCCTGAAGTATAAGGCCTGGGAAGACTGATATGCTCATGTAACGCACTAGCTCCACAATGTAGCAAAAGAGGCCATTGTAAAAGGAGGGAGGAAAAAATATGGGAGAAATAATTACATTGGTTGTGGTAAATGATTCATGTTCAACTCAGCCTTGCTATAATTACATTCTGAGGTTTGGACTCTCAGTGAATACTCAGCTAGTAAGCTCATGAATGAAAGGGGATTCAAGGGAAGGCAGGGCTGCCTTTCTGTTGCACAGAGCAGAAAATTAATCTGTGCATGTGGCAGCATGATATTCCTCTACAAGCACATTCACTCTTTGACATTATCCACTGTTGTGCCTGACACAGAGATAACAGAACTGGGGAATAAAATAACTGATTTGGCTTTGTTTCATGGGAGGGTTTGTTTTACTTCCAATTTAAAACCCATGCAAAAAGGATTTATGGAACTTGCCACTCCACACAGTAGCTTGGGCTTCAGTGGAGGATGTTGCATGCTACAGAAGATAGTTTTTGGGTGGGGTTAAAGAGGCTGAATACCAGCATGCACAGTGCCTGAAAGACAAGTGAAACTGCAAGCCTGTAGCTGTAACACAGGTGACACTTGTTAAAGTGAGGAAGGAGGAAAGGTTTTGGTGAAACTGTGGCAAAGGAGAAAAAACAGGCAGATAAGAGAGGGCACAGCAAATTAAAGACCATCTCTGAGGTTTCTTCAAGGCAAGATTTTCTATAAATTTTTAAAAAGGAAGATTCCTTAAAAGTCTAGAGAATTTCATGACATACAAGAACTGAAAAAGCAATATTGTATAGAAATCATACCCTTGTAAGTGTCTGTAATGAAGGAAAAGTTAACATCTTTTAAGCCCCTCAATTTCTACCACTTGCACTGTTGTCATCTGGGACTATTAAACTTCAAACTCACTGTCAGCAAACGACCCCCATACACAGGGCTGGAGTTTGATTTCCTGTCCTTTCTTCTGTAAAACTTTATATTCTTGTCCCTAGAAACATCACAATTTGTCAAAAAATAAATATTTTTTTTAAGTATTTTAAGGGCGGGGGCGGGGGGAATCATCAGCATTGCTCTTCTCCACTCCCTCCCCTACCCCCAGGCTGCATTCATGTCAGGTTTGCAGCAGGTTAGCTGTTGGGATATTTTACCTAAGCAGTCCTGCTACGCCACTGCCATGATTAATTTTGGGGCACAGAAGTGGCAAGGAGAGGTACTGTCAGCAGAGGTGAAAAATTCAAAGTGTGCCACCCCAGCACCACAGGAGAAACTGGGAGCTGTGTCCCAAGGCAACACTCACTCATCCATAGGAATGTCTAATTCACGGGAATGAGGAACAGAGATCAAAATCAGTCAAACCTGGGGAAGGGGACAGTGAGTTTGCTAGCAAGTCCCACAGACAGATAGACACATTCAAAAATTTAAAGAATAAAAAAAAAGTCTTGGCCCTCCTGCTCCTGTCCCTGGAAGGGAGGCCAGGATCTGCTAGGCCACTTGAAGGGTTTCTTCAATGGTGCATGAACTGTTCTCACCACACCCACACTTCTTGGAGGCACTTCTTCTTGTCAATATGTTTTACTCCACCAGAAGAGTATAGAACCTAGGGCTGATAGATTTAGCACTTGCTTTCGTCCCCTTCATACTTTGTGAATGCCAAACAACTGATCTCTGGAGTCCACTCCCATCCCCATGAGCTTTTGTACAGAAAAAAAAAAAAAAAAAAAGATAGAAAGAAAGAAAAAGCAATCTGACCTACATAGACGTGTTTGTTGTCTTTGGACTGTCTTTCATCAGGCAACATTGAAATACTTTGCTATCTTAGAATAAATCTTATGATTCCTAATAAATCAAATGAAAATCTCAAACAGAAAGAAGGCTGACAAGTTTTTCTTAGATTTTGTTCTCACTGGAAAACAGATTTTAGATATTGCTTCTCTTTCTTTCTTTCTTTCTTTCTTTCTTTCTTTCTTTCTTTCTTTCTTTCTTTCTTTCTTTTTTCTTTCTTTCTTTCTTCCTTTCTTTCTTATTTTTTGCATTTTTCTTTCTTTTTCTTTCTTCCTTTCTTCCTTTGTTTTTGACCACAGACATCTTTAATACTCAGAAAAGTTGCCCCTGGATTTATGCATCTCCAAGTTGCTGTTTTCTTCCTGCAGCATGAAGGTAGGGCTGTCTCATGACAACATAAATCACTCCCCGTGGGCTGCCTCCTTCTGGAAATAAAGAAGGAGGAAGAAAAGGAGGGGGCAAGAAGTTCTAGCTGCAATTTTTTTGTTGGTTGTCATTTGGGAGATTTTTTTTCTTTTTTTTTGTTTTCATGAATCACCTGCACAGTGTGTTTGACTTCTATGTGAACCAGAAGTGGCCAGCGCAGCACACGGTGTGGATGTGCAGCTGGGGTCCTCTGGCCAAGCGCAGGGTGAAGATGAGGCAGCTCCAGCAGCAGGGCCACCTGGGGCCTTGGGGACCACACGGTGCAGGTGACAGCCAGGGAAGCCGAAGTTACTCAGGGAGAGCGGCTCTTCAAGACTGACATCTAGATCCTGCAGAACTATCACTCAGAAGGGAAGTGAAACCTGGTGAACGTGGTTTGGGACACAAAGAAAAGATGTGAAAGCTCAAAGGATATTCAAGAATAAATTATTTTGTGGTTCTGAACCATTATCATATTTTTGTCTTACTGAGACAACCAGCTGAAGACCCAAGAGGTTCCCAATATCTGAGGGCACATTCTGCCTCTTCTCTGCCTTCAGGAGGGGCTAGACAGTGCAGTAAGTGTGGAGTCTGCGCCTCCCAGCAGCTGGCAATGCACACAAGGCAGACAAGATTCCATGCAATTTCTTGAATACAAACCATGTAGGGCTGTGTGTTTGCATGCCTGTTGATCCATACATAGGTGCACTATGTCATCTATTTTTACACTGTTTAATTGCCTTCAAATGCAAATGTATCACGGAACTGCTATGGGGTGGAAACACAGGGGATTGTGTGTCCTGCAAGCCTTTTAAATGTACTATAACACAAATCAAAGCAGCATGTCTTTTTAGATCAAAAGTGAAGGTGGTGCTAGGGAAAAGTGCTAGAAAACTTCTAACTGATATTTTTCCTTCGCTTGTTTTTTCATGAATGCTGGCTCCAAAATACTTTTCTTCTTGTGGTATTTTGAGTGTCATCCTAACACATGATGAGGGAGTATAATTGAAATCTATTTGTCGCACTTCTTAACCTGTAGGAGTGTCCTTAGCTGTTAGATTAATTCATTATGAAAAAGTGATAGCTTCAAATGTGAGAATAAAGGATTTGCACACCTGCCAGGAAACCAGAGTTAAAAGACTAAGTATGGCTATAACAAACATTATTTCCCAATTTGAGTACCTGTACTATTGACACCCACAGCACTTGCTGAAGGAAAGAGGCAGGTGTGTTTCTTTTATGAAGCTTTTCTAAAGAAGTCAGATTTGGAAATTGAACATATTTAATTTTATTTTATCTTGGGATTTTATCTGGGTTTTTTAAACACTGTAAGTGAATGAGCAACCTAGCGATGTCTAAGTCCTTCCTTTGACCTGTCAAGATAAACCTAGTGAATGAAGTTTTAAAAGGCAAGCACTGCTCAGTTTGCCAAGCTTTGTCATTGAGCTATTCTTCCTTACAAGAAGGAAGTTATTCTTCCTCCAAGTAGAAAGATGAAGACAGTGATAGTAGATATGACTCAAGGCAAGTGAGGGTTGCAAAATTGGATCCCTGCCTGTATAGAGACAGTTGTATTAGGATGAAATCACTAGGGGTATAAATTCAGAGGCTTCGTATTAAGACACATTAATCCAGAGTTTAATGTGGCCTTAATTTACTTCAGTTTAATCCTCCTCATTTTCACTTTCTGCTGGGAACTTGTACTACAAAACATGAAAATTGTCATGATACCAAAGTGCTTTGACACTGTGTTCCAATAAGCTTGTCAAATGTAAAACTTAATTTGCAAGATTAATTGCTCTGGAATCTCAGAGGCTGCTAGTTTGAGGTATATTTTGGAATACTCTAAAATTTTAGCATGAAACAGCAGAATGAATTTGTGTCCTGTTTGGTGGGTGGCTTTCACTCCAGAAAAGAGACCCTCAGGACACAGTCTATGCTCTTTTTGGGTGACATAATATATAAATGCATCTTTATTAGGACTTGGAAGCTAGAGGTACTAAGAAGGAGGTAAATAAAATATGTATAACTCATAGAGAATCTCTGTTTTCAGTAATCTGATATCCTTTGACCTATCCACAGAATGTTTAGTTTTGCTATATTAAATCTCAAATACTGGAATAGTAAATACTTTGTTAGGCAGAAATAATCTAAATTACAACTAGTTTAGAGTAGCAAAAAATATTTGAATTTAACCCTTGCCAGACTCCCATCCAGACTATTTCAGTATCTGGTTTTCTATAATCACTGTTTTCCTCTCTGCCTTTTTACTAGTGTTACCCCTTGTCTTACAGTCAAAATATGGCTCTCAGGTAGTACAAGGCAATGTGACCAGTATCTTTTCCAGAAAACAAACATCTTGTCCAGGATTCACCCAGAAACGATCCCAGTTTCACACTAAGGGCTTAGAAGAGCTTATATCCAGTTGGGTATGTCAGTCTATCCTATTCTTTTCCTCAATAAATTAATCATAGAATCATCTTTAGGCAGGTCAGGAGCATGGTCATCTAATATTAACTATTCATTCTGTGAAGCCTCAACATACCTCTTGATCTGTACATCCAACTTTAAATGGATGTAGCCTTTCATTTTCCTGCAACAACCTTGTTTCTATTCTTCATCTGAGACCCTTTGTTTGGCCACCATGGTGACTGACTGGATGAGATCTTTAAATTTACAGCTTCTTTTGATATTCAGTCTTGCTCTGGACAAGTAAAGTACAGGAAGAAAAGGCTGATGGAGGTAAAAGACAAATCCACAGATCGATGTTATGTGACGAACAAAGTGAACAAAATAGTCTCAAAAGCTTTGGTTTACATGGGTGCTGAAGAAGTCTTGGCATGTAGCAATCTGGATGAGACCATGTCTTTTCACTTTGATCTTGTCATGATGGAGTAGTAACACAACAAATGCCCCTGGAGCGGGCAAACAGCAGACTTGGAACAATATACAATGATTACATGTTGTGCATAAGTACACTTTCAAAACTGATGAGGTTTCGGAAATGGTTGTGTCATAAACAACATAAAAAACTTTCATCATGATTTACCTAACATTAAACTTCTTACATGACAGTGGCAAAGCAGCTTTAGACAACTTTAGAAAATTTCTGCCATGATTGGTTTGGATTATGCAATGATCTTCCAAACTCCTATGCCTCTTCCACACAGTTTTTTTTTTTTTTTTTTTTTTACATAGATGAA
>VXBU01004371.1:900620-956189 GCA_013400315.1 Bombycilla garrulus | reverse complement strand
ATAAACACACACAGGAAAAAAACAGGAAAAAGAGAATGAAAGTACAAGTATTTTACACAGAATGACCAAAAAGCATAGACTTTAAAGCCCTTCTGCAGAATACTCTCAGAAAGTAAGGAAGGTGCCTCCAGTCTACATACTTCAATAATTTCTCAAACATCCCTGTGTCCTAAAGATTTGTTTCCATTTATTAAAAAAAGGTTTTAAAATGTAGTCCTCAGGGGTACAGCTGATGCCCCTTACCAGTATTTCCACTAATATCCTGGATTGCACATTCCACAGAAGAGCATAAAGTGCTATAGCATCGAGGGTTTTAAAATTTAATTTTGAACTTCTTCACCCTTTCCATAATTATATTCCTTATTATTTTTACCTTGTAGCTCCTATATTCTTGTAATGACACATAAGAAGGTGCTTAAAGGTCTTCTTGAAAGTGGCATTGCAGAGTGCGTAGCAGGCGGGGTTGATGGTGCTGTTGATGTAGCAGAGCCAGTAACCTATGGTCCATACGGTGTTAGGGATGCAGGATGTGCAGAAGCTGTTGATGAGCACCATCACATTGTATGGGGTCCAGGTAATGATGAAGGCCAGGAGGATGGCTAAAATCGTCCTTGTCACCTTTTTCTCTCTAGAAGGGGGCAGTTTCTTTTTGGCCGGCTGCTTTGTCATCTTGACGATTTTCCGGGCTACGCTGTTCTGCTTCTCCTCCCCATTCGTGCCTACAATCTCCACGGTAGTGTTGGTAGGGGCACTGCAGTCCCCCTTTTGGGACTTGGTGACTATCCTGATACATGTCAGCTTGGAGTTCTCTGCTTTCACGTGGTCTTGGGAGGCCGAAGCCTGTCGGGCATCTTTGGTAGCTTCATCCTCTTTCAAGTTGGAGGTGACTACACTGATGGAGGTGGAGTCGTTGGAGCTCTCCTTTTCCCCTTGAACACAGTTATTGGTTACAGTCTCATTGCTGGTTTTTCCATTCTGAATTTTGCTGTGCTCCAACCCATCTCTGCTGGTCGGGATATTGTTATTGTTTGGTTTCACTATTTTACCCTGGACAAGGCTGGGGGAAACTGTTTCTTGGTTTTGGACGGCTTCCTTTTTTCCTTTCTTTATTCGACTCTTACTGGCTCGAGAGATTTGCCAGTAAAGGACAGTCATGATGATAACAGGCAAATAGAAAGCTGCAATGGCCGTGCCAAAAGTGACAGCAGGGTTGGAAAAAAACTGGATGTAGCAATCCCCATCTGGGACAGTCCTTCCTCCCACAATGAATTGCCAAAAGAGAATTGCAGGGGCCCAGAGGATGAAGGACAGCACCCAGGCGGCTGCGATCATCATGCCGGCCATCTTCGTGGTTCGCTTCACGGGATACGTCAGAGGCTTGGTGACACAGAAGTACCTGTCAAAGCTGATAATGAGCAGGTTCATTACAGAGGCGTTGCTGACCACATAGTCAAGAGCCAGCCAGAGGTCACACACTACAGGCCCCAAGGGCCAGTAGCCAATCACAGTGTAGAGGGTGTAGAGGTTCATGGAAAAGATGCCGATGATCAAGTCAGCGCAGGCCAGGCTGAACAGGAAATAATTGTTGACAGTCTGGAGGTGCCTGTTGACTTTGATTGACACCATGACCAGGATGTTCCCAATTATGGTGACTAGACTGAGAGACCCTGCCACCAGGACGATGAACACCACCTCAACAGTTTTATAGGGGCTCTCCAAGGCCATCACATTTTCAGTGGAAGAGTTTATGTACGTTGAGTTATTCATTTCGCTTCTGCGACAAGATACCCAGTTACAACTTAAGCCTGCAGAGGAAAGAAAAGAAAACAGATACCATCAGGAAGTTAGTCCCTTTGCCTTTAAGGAATGGATCCCAGAAAAACGGACTTGGCAAAAGTTTAAACCTAGAAGATGTATTCAGGAAAAACCAATCAGCTTTGGCTAAAGGGAGCACCTTTCAGTGTACAGTTCAGGACTAACAGAATAGGCTAGCTCTAAATATGTGAGACAGGCACACATTTGGATCCAAAACTACATTTTTAAATTCCCAGATGCATTTTTCTCTTTGTTAGTTTTTAAAACTAATATTGACTTGAATATTTTGGAACTGAACTTGCATATTGTTTTCTTTCTTGCTAACAAAATAGTTCACTTTGCTCATTTCAAACCCTATTCCAAATAAAAAGTCTGGACTGAAAGGTATAACGTTCTTTTAACCCAAAGTGAAGCTGTTATCCACTGACAGGCAGATTACAGGAAGGAGATCTTTGTTTCTGTCTTTCTTTCATTTTCCACCTGGGCATGCTTCTGTGAGGTTTATGGAATATGTTTTTTATCATATCTCCCCCCAGTTATCTTACCTGCAGTTCCTTTTTTAGGCAACACATACAAAGATTTTGGCACCTCATCAAACTAATTTGTCCGTCAATAAACAAAGGAGGGTGGGTCTGTTGAAGTTAACAGAGTTAGTAAACTCAGCTCAGTTGAGCATTTGGCTATCTAGTTAGATGCATACATATTTTATTTCTATTTTTTCAATTTCAGTAAGATTAAAGTTATTTTTACTTTTGAGTACTTATACCTGGATAAGGCATTGTTGTTTGTTCAGGTTTTTTTTAAACATGATATTATCTTTTGATGCTTCCTTGATCGCATTTTTCCCAATTTTTTTCAAATCACAATATTTTTAATCTGTATAACTTTAAGCTACAACAAAAGGTCTGAAATGGATAGCAGGGTAATGCTAAATAAAGAAGCAGATAAAAATCAGTTCTGTTTACACACAGCAATTCTTTTTTGTGCCCTGTGTACCCTACTGGCAGTGCTCAATAAATAGTAATTAAACAGCTAGTGATACACATTTGATAGAAGACTAAAAAAAACAGTGCATGATTTTGCCTTACGGATATATTCTATCCTTTTGTGCATCCCCTGGAAGTCAATAGAATGCACTGGAATTGTACAGCCCGTCTCTGAGTGCTCATTATTTATGAGCTGTGCTCAAGGGATTATTGAAGCATGAAGGCCAGATGTGACAGGGAAGTTAGTTCTTTTTTCCTAATTACAATATTCTCCTATTTTCCCCACACATAGGGCATCACTTCTTTAAGAAAGGGTCTCTAAACAAGGTGGTGCAATCAAAGACAAAAAAATTATCTGTGTGTGGCTCCTCTATACACCAGGGATTAGAGAATTCTTCTCTGGTCCCTCTGACTAACCTGCTGATGCACAGACATATGCAGCCCACGTCACTTCAAAGGAGCAATGCATTTTTACTGTAATTTCAGAAGTATGTATTTTTTTTTCCTATTTTCCAGATGCAAAAGAAAGAAGATGATGCAAAATGTCAGCACAGCGGCAAAACCCCTTCTGACCTCTCAGAAAAATAAGCAAGTCTGTCTCCATGGAAAAGTCAAAATGCTAAACCAGGGTAAAAGGTTTTCTGTCTGTGGCGACTTTGTAATCTTGCTATTCATACTTAAAGAAATTCAACTGGCAGAGGGTGGGGCTCATGCATTTGCCTTTGCTGTCAAAAACAGCTAAAATTTGTTTGCTAATTCCATGTTGAGGCGAATACATTAACAAACAGAGGAACATAAGGCTCGACAGACATTTCTTTCTTGCTATCTATTTAGAGGTACATCACTAAAATATTGGGATCAGGTTCAAGATAAAATAAGGAAGAGGAATGCTTTAGTTATGTGTGTGCTTCATGAAGTAAGAATAGGCTGAGTGGAATGCAGCAGAATTTCTGCTCTGTGCAAAAACATCGATGGGACACCTTTAATATATAGGACTGTCACTTCAGCAATTCCCAGTCTATTTTTCTCCCAAAGCTTCACAGCTGAGCAGCTGGTTATCCAGTTAGATGTGTAAGACATCAATTTTTTGGACAGGCTAAGAATTCCTCCCAAGAAGAGTTGTTTATGAACATTCTTAACAAAATGCATTTTTAATGAAGAGACAAAATCATGCATAGAGATGTATTGATTAAAAAAAATCATCTGAAGAAGGTTTGTGATCCAGGGCTCTGCAGCTACCTCTGGTGACAGAAAGTAAGTGGGGAGCAAAATAGAAATGAGTGAGATCATGAAAGAAAAAATTATGCTTTGTTATAAGGAAACAAGTGTTTCTCTACAATATATTTTTGAAAAACTGTTCAGAAATTCTGTTTTCATTCCACTGAAGAACAAAATTAATTTTAAAAACTTGAAACTCGTGAAACCAAATTACCGTCTCCCAGCTAACATTTTGCTTGGGTCTTTTTAAGTGAAATTTTTACCTACTTTCACTGGAAATATTGGTAACTCAGTAACAATTCCCCTGATTTTATGGGAATTTATGGGATGCAAGGAGATGGATGAAAGCTAAAAGCTAATCTTACTTGCTAGGAGTAGGATTTCATTGTATTAATATGAATGTAAACAAAGCTAAGGAGTCCAGTGCCCAGTGATCTCTTTTTGCACAAAACTTTCCAGCCCTTAAGAAGGCTGGTAGCTGTGGACTGCAAATTACGTGGGCAGTTACAGCTTTCTGAAGTACGGGGAAACATCTGCTGTCGCCAGCTCCAGTAAAAACTTCCCCGTGCCTGCGTCAGTGTGACTGTAAAGTGAAGCATATTTTGCTGTCTATATTGATGAGAGGGTGTAGGGCTGGAGAGACACATCTGATTTCCACTGTCATATATTGTCACTGCTCAGAGTACTAAAATTCCTCACACAGAGGCAGGGGGTGCACGTTTCCTAACCCAAGAGCCCCTGAAATCTTGTGGGCTCCCTCCTGTTGGCTCCAGTGGGGTTGGAATCAGGTGCACAGAGAGGGCTCTGTTTCTCATCGTGGCCGCTTGCTGCCTCGGTACAGGACTGCCTGCGGACTGCTTTTGTTTTTGCCTTGCCACAGAGCCCATCTCTCCTGCTGGAGAGGCAGTTGTTATGGGAGCAGATGTTATTCATCAGGCAGGCCTACAGGGCAGAGGCATTTGAAGGTAATATGACCTCCTGCATGAGAAATACCAGATCTTATTCTTGAACAAACAGAGCTCTCCTCTGCAAGCGCATGGGTGTTTGTGCGAGTTGCACAATATGGCACTGACTCCCATGGGCTACCATAATTTATCCTTCTATACTAAGTGCGTTCTTGCTAAACAGAGAATACCCAGAAAAGGCAAGGAATGTCTCTTGTGACCTGAAAAACAACCAGGATAATTTTCTGAAATATATTTCAAAATATATATGACTTTTTGGAGTGCAAACACCATAATCACTGCACGGAAAATGTCCAAAGCCAAGAAATCCACATATGAAATAATTTAATGTTTGATATTTGATATATACTTGGGAAACATTCCCAGGGCACTAGTTCCTCCCTCTAAAGAACACATAGTACTGAAAATCATTCCCTTCTATTGACTGGGCAACAGTTTAGGGCAGAACTGGGGCACACTTAAGCATTGCATGCTGCTTAGTTTTCCACTTGCCCTGACAGGAACACATCCATTTGGCGCAGGCAAATCTTGTAGCAAACATTGTAATTTTAAATTTGAAATATATCTCCAACATCTGTCACAAAACAGACTACAGAAATGTTTGATATATTGAAAAAAAATGGCTGATACATCACGCCTGTCAAAGTTTGTTAGACAAACCCTTCTTCTGTGTTGTGCACATTGACAAGCTAAATTTGGTAAGGATTTTATGTCTTCTTTGAATTCTCTGAAACTATATAAAGGTCGAGACATGAAAGAGGCAACAAATGATCAGCACCTGAAAGTCATATTTGTGATTTAAACAGGATTACCCAAGAATGTATGCACACTGCCATTCTGAGTGCACATCCAAGCACCTAAGTCTAAAGCAGAAGGAAATATATTTCTTTAATTCTCTTTTTTTTTTTGACCTAGTTCCTCTTCGGCCCAAACCTATGTAAAAAGTATTTGATGTTTGCTGTAGCAATAATGGAATTTCTCTTTCATGAACAGATTTTTTTATCTTGAGCTGAATTGATTTTAATTCTAAATTTCTTCCCGGTACAATTTTAAACTCATAGTATGAAAACAAAAAGAGCAAAAAAATAATCCCTTCATCTGTGATAAATATCCTAGGCCTGTTAGCCAGAATTTATTACATTCTTTAGAAGAGAATATAGATATAGTCTGGACTTCTGGTAAAAATACATTTCAGAAAATACCGAAACACCTGAAGACTAAAGTCTTCACCACATGGATTATCTTCTGCAATCCTTTTGAAACTAGAAACATCTTTGCTAAGTGTTAATGTCTTGGTGTGGTCTAGTGGTTTGTTTTTTTTTGGGGGGGGGGATTTGGTTTCTTTTTTTTCTAATTTTTTTTTATTTTCAAGCACTTCTGTTTATCTCAATCAACATGTCCTACAAAAAAGATATCCTGTGGGTCTGCTTGGATCTACTTTTCCCTCTCTAATTATGAAGGATATCTAAGGGCAAAATTAAAAATTTCTGCACAGATCTTGAAATCACACAAGTAGAAGTATACACAGTATAGTAAAGAAACAAACCAACCAAACAAACAATAATCTCTCTGGTTTCAGGAAATAAATAAATAAATATTTAAAGGTGGTTTTTCCTGAAAGATCTGGATAACAAAGTATTTCTAATATATTGGTACCATTATTACTATTATTATGGTTATGATAGTCACACATTTGTACTCAGGCACAGGAAATATTACATTTCTGTCAGTATAGGTTTGGCTGAAGATATGTTTTTTGTTTTTCAGGACCTGTGTTATCAAGAGAGAATTTGCATTCTGTCTTTAGGCAGTTGATACCATTACAAGCTAAACTCTGTAACCTACTGCATCAGGCAAACCTGAAAAATATGTTTAATAGGCTGGTTCAATCTAACTGGTTTTGATCCACAAAAGGGGATCTTTACCTCCTGGACTAGAGAAGATACTTTCCCTCACATGCCTCCTTACTCTTGCTAAGATTATAATAAAAAACTTGACCCAAAATTAGTGAGAAAGTAGCCAATTTTCTTGGCGAAGTTATAGAAGGTTTTCCTCTCTGTTCTTGTGGAAACATAAGATTTATCCATATGATGAAAATAACTGAATACAATGGTCCATGTAATTCTTTCTGAGTCCCACCTGCAATCCTGTGCACCTCAGCTTATCAGAGCTGCTTACACAGTAGAGGGAATTTTCAGAATGGCAATTGTAAAGCAGAAGTTTTCTGCATTACATTTCAGGCAAAGGAAATAGTTAGGGATGCTTTCGCTATTGAAAGCAAGAAGAGAAGAGTATTTTTTAGGTTTTTTCTTTGTTTGTTTGGTTTGGGTTTTTTTTTTTTTGTTTGGTTTGGTTTGGGTTTTTTTCAGGTAAGCTGTGAAATATGTCTATTTGCTAAGATCAAAATAAGTTTATAACCCAGAAATCAGAGAAAAAAAGAAAAGTTTACTCTTTGAAAGGCAAAATTGAAGCATCCCACAGCTTTCTCTAGAGGGCTGAGTTAAATGGATAGGATCTCCATCTAGAGGCACAGATAAGCAGCTGCCACATAAAACAGTTATTTCCAGCAGTAGAATGGCTTAAACATATTTTTAAAACTTACTTACCTCTCAGGCAGAGGAGACCCACTTTTTATTGCAATTTAAATTTTATTATAATTAATGAGCACAGATATAATTTGATGAAAACCTGAAACCATTACAGTTAAATATTCCTGGAGCAAGCAGTCTGGATGAAAAGGTGTATGACCTGGGATAAACTCAGTCAGTCAGAGCACGGTTCTAATAACACCATGATTGTAGTTTCAGTGCCTGGATGGGCCATTCACTTAAGAGTTGGACTTGGTGATCCTTGTGGGTCCTTCTTCAAGCACTTTAGATGAAATAGTCATGCTAGAACTCAGACTAAAATTATACCTATCCTCAGCCATGAGAAAGGTTGGCTCAGCAGAAGAGTTATTTAAGTTTCTGTTCAGATTGAATTGAAGATCATTAGGTTCAAGGATATATCTTCTGAAGGAAGAGTGTGATGAGAGTTAAGTAGTCCCTCTGCAGCCCAGCACAAATTGGAGGCACAGTACTTCACTATCCTCAGATCATCTATCACATCTGTGCTGTTAAAGACAAAAACTTTGTGAGAGCTGCTCAAATTCCCTGAGTCACAAGTGGTGAAGCTGGTGAAAGAGGAGAGGGATCAGAAGGCTGACTGAAACCAACTTAGAATTTATTCTTACCCAGAGCTAATGCATAAGAGGAATGTATCTTTTTAAAAACATACAAGCAGACCTAAAAAAAAACAATCACCCCAAACCACCAACGAACCCCAAGACAAAACAAAATAATAAAAATCAAAACCCAAGAGAACTTCAATACGTTACAGGGAGGGTCTCCCAAGGAACCATGGATTAAACCCCTCAACCTGCCAGTGAGTCCAGAAAAGATTCTGTGGTGTTTCAGTGAATGTCTGCAAATGCTTCCAAGTAGTAGAAGTCCTTTTGGGGTCATGAATAAACCCATGGAGACTCTCACCCTGTTCTTCAGACAAAGTCAGAGTAGGGCTTCTGATGTGAGAGCCCAAAGAGACTCTTACTGAAGCTAAAGAAAATCTTTCCTTTTCCCTAGCTGTAAATGGTGTACCTGGCTTTTGCACGGGATTTTTCTATTCACTCACTAAGATCTGTCAGATAATCCTCAAATCTGCTTTGGAAAGCACCTTATTTCTTTACTCAGCAAATGATTCTAAAATTCTTTTAAACACCATCATGGTCAGTCTTACATGAAACTCTCAGGAGCTTGAAAATTTAATCTGTTCTTCTGTGTCCATAAATTCTGGGGATTTTTACCCATCTTCCATCTTACTTAACAGCTTACCTAAGATGTAGATTAGAAGCACAGAGAAAAATGCTGACTCAGATATAACAGGGAATGGCTCAAATTCTTTGCAAGTATTTAAGCATCTATTGAACAGAAGTTCAAACTTGTTTCTGAGAGGGCAGCTAAATCTTTTTTATGCCTGTATTACTGTAGACTGCATTTGAAGTCGTGATAATGAAATACTGAAGGAACTTAATTAGGTTCTTACCTTACCAGAAAGCAGTAATACCTAAATTTCCAAACCAGAATCTATATTTCCAAGCTCATTCTGCAGTCTGAGAAAAGTTTGTGAAAGATGGAGAGGGAATGCCCAAGAATATACTTATATTAACATTTTAAAATCTCAAATGAAGTGTTTGCTACAGATGATTATAAATATGTTGATCACAACCTTGATTGTTTACTGTGGGTCTGCATGATCATCTCCCCTTTTGTGAACAGAGAACCTCAAAGAATACACAGTCCTTGCCAAAGAAAGGAGATATTTGTTTAGCAGTTTTTCATAGCCACTACATTAGCAGAGGTTCTCTAAGTCTCTGACTGTGCTATGTTTCACTATATGACTGCTGCCAACTTAAATTATGTAGTCTGTAGCTACAGAATAATTGCATTTTGACTCCATTACAGATCTATCAAATCTGTGTCTAAATCAGGTGCTGATGCATTGGTCCTAACATGCTGTAGCTACTCGGGCTTCTGTAAAATACCTTAGCTTTGCATTAGCCTTTAAGAGAAGCCTTTGTTATAAATTACCGTAATTTTTAGCAAGCTTAACTTAAAAACAAGAAACTGAGGGACTTATCTCTGACCATGTACCTTTTTTAAAAATTATATTCATCATCACTGGGCCAGGTAGACTAAAATTCATAAGCAAATGCTCTCAAGCTCTCTGCACATTTTGGTTTTTAAAGATACACTGTAAAGTCTGTTCACATCAGATTTTGGCCACTCTTGAATATTGATCAAAATAAAATAATGGAAACTTTTGAAATGTAGGGTTTAAAAAAAGATAAATTGGATTATTTGAAGCCAAAAATATTAAAGCCTGAGGGGCATTAAGTAGCAAAGGATGGAGAAGAGCGGGCCATTATTGTGTGCACAGATCTGTAAACTTCACAATCTCACCTTGTTACTTTAACAATGAAGTCTGTATGACACAAAATTTCCACAGAGTGATGGTGATGAATATATTTGATGTCCCTTGCACATTCCATTCTATGTCAAAGATGAGTTTTTAATTGAAAGAGAAAAAGAGGTTGATTTTGAAATTCAGAAACCATGCCATTGTATTTTACCACACGGGAACCTCCTTTACATTGTGGCAGAAGCACCATGTCAGCTGCAGCACGACTGTTGCTAGAATGACTTGACTTGCTGATGAAGAAGTCAGTTCCTCCCCCATTTGTGAAGCTGAGGATTTAAAATTCTTTTTACTGAAGTCCTGAAATTCCAGCGTTACGTTGTGCATTACTCTCTGCCTTTCTTTGGCAGACATATCTGTTACTATCTGCAAGTTTCCTGCTTCTACATCTCAGACCACCTTTCCACAGCAAACGTGACTAAGGACAAAAAGACTACTGATTCATATATTTCATTTTCCAAGGTCTCATTTTACCCTATTCTCCTGCAGCGGTCCACTTCTCTAAACCTAAATCCATGTTTACATAACAACTCTTTAAATTAGGACTTCATGGTAAAGCAAACTTATGAGAAGTAAAATTAAATCTAGATAGGAATAGTATCTAGCAGTGTACCTAGGGAACAATCTCCTCCATCAATCTGCTGTGTCCCTGAAGTGTCATGCTGGAGATTAAATCCCTCCCACTGTGCCATGCAACAGCAGCAGAACAACTGAGCAGTGATCGCTGCATTGCAACGTGCCTCCACACAGCAAAAACCTATTTGAAGAGCACAACAACATACCTAGAGAAAGACATACAAGGATGTGCGGGGCAAGAGAAAATACTAAATTGGGTGGCTGTGAGAGAGAAAAATAGGAACAAGACTGAGGTGTAAATATAAAAGAAAATAAGTTGATTAGAAGGAAGAAAGAAATGGTGACTGCGAGAGAAACAGTTCTGCAGGAGCATTCACATTGGCTCCTCAAATTTTCACACCTTAATGCCTGTTTTCAGTCAAAATTTCTCACTGGCTTTAGTTTCAGTACCTGTCTGTATTATCCTGTGACAGCCCACAGAGAGATAAGGTAACATTTCTTCAAGCCCTGCACTTTGAACAGTATGGTGGAAACACTGAAGTGACTTGAAGTCCTGAAATCTCACCTCAGCTGTAATTCAGACATTTAAGTTCTTAAACCCACTGCCATTCACTGAGACTCAGCCTCCATAACCCCTTCAAAGAAGAGGATAAGAAATGGTTTCTCAAAAAGTTATAATCTTCTTTCATAATCAGAAATTCCAGTGTATTTAATATTTTATAGAGATTATTTTTTCCCCAGTATATTGCCTTTGTTGTTTTGTGGGCTATTATCTAGGTTGGGAACAGGAACTTATTTCCTCCTTTTCTTATCATTATTTTCTTGTTCAGTTCTGCAGCAAAGCCATGACCTTGAGTCTGGGATCATTAAGAATCATTTCCACAAAGAGTCTTCCTCTAAAAGGTATAGTATTCTGATGAACAAATGAGATTCAGATTTTAATCTCCAGATAAAACAGTTGGTTATCAAAAGGTTTCTGTATTTCTGCCTGTGATCTCTGGGGATGAGTAAAATGTTAAAAAAAAAATATGGAAAGAAATTACGTAAAGTGAACATAAAAGAGAATCTGTGACTGAACTTGGGGGACCCATGGAGTGGGGTGTCCAGAGCATCACATCCCTTCTGTGTCAGCTGAAAAGCCAGAGTCACAGCTCATTGCTGTGGAACAGCCACAGCTCCTCATGAGGTGACATCTTGGGAATTTCAGTTGTTTTCGTGGGTTTTTTCCCCCCCTGCTCTTGGCTGTATTACTAAAATGATGCCTCAGCATCTCCTCTCCTTAGCAGTGACACTCTTCCCTCAGATGTTTGCAACAGCTTTGCATTAGGACCTGATCTGCAGCCTATAGGTCTGGGACAGACCAATGCCGTTCTTCTGATTCATCCATGTCCCTTTTCATTTTTCCTCACTACCTAATGAAACACCTGCTCCCCTTCAGCTGCTCTGGTCACTCTGATCTTGTTCATCAGGTCTCTGCTGGTCACATCCATCTTCTGGCTATCATTTTTCCTTAGGCTACCACTGTGTTGCTTTTCTCATCTTCTGGTCTAACAGATATTGGTTTTGCTGGAAGTGCTCAGCTCCTATTTCTCTGATCAATTTAAACTGGAGAAAGACCTAAGGGATTCTTGCAGTTTTAAATAAACCTCCTACGGGGTATAGCAGGAAGTGATGCTGTGATGGCACATTATGGTTCTGCCCTCCCACTGAAAACAAATATTGGGAGGGGCTCATCACTGTCTCTAGCAGACAACCTGCAGAAATAGTGCTAACCTTCAACAGCTTCGCTCTGAAGTTTGTAAGAAACTGACTGTTCCAAAATCATGAGAGATAATTTTACTTCCTCTTTAAGAATTATCAGTGGGGCAGAATATCTTTTTGCAGTATCCTTTATGTGAGAGAAATAATGTAAATTTTTTTGGATGAGAAATGCAGAAGACTTGTGCCTGGAGAATCATGAGACTTACCTAAACATGAATACTGGAGTAGTCTGCCAATCTGTGTGCTAGACCACGAAGTGAATCAGACCCCTCCGAGCAGGGGAAGGAATGTTTTTAGGAAGCATCAAGAGCAATCTGTGGTGAGGGTGGTTTGAAGGGGTGACCTTACAATAGCATTTTAACAATGAGAAAGTATCCAGTAGTAACCAATCAACAGCAGGACTAAGGAGAACAGAAGATGGTAACATTACCTAATGTATGTATATATAATAAACAATTATATTATGCACAGAATGCATGAGTATGCTCAATTATTTCCTCAAGCTGGTCACACCAACCAGCCACTTCCCAGAGTGGAAGTGAGATAACCCAGATGGGAAGGTGGAATGAAGATGGGAGGTGATTTTCCCTCTGCTGAAATTCGTGACTCTCTGCAGCTTTTGGAGTCTGAGGCTGGACAAAGCCTCAGTAACACCATGCTGATTTGCAGATGTTGTGTTCCCCAGTCGTACATGCCTTGTGATACTCAGAAATCTGTGGCTCAAAGACACATTTCACAGCTCCATGCTCTCAGTCACTCACGCTATAAGCCTGTGACTTCAAAGGGACAGCTGAAAGGAAATGTTTGCAGAGAAAGAAAAGAAAAGAAAAGAAAAGAAAAGAAAAGAAAAGAAAAGAAAAGAAAAGAAAAGAAAAGAAAAGAAAAGAAAAGAAAAGAAAAGAAAAGAAAAGAAAAGAAAAGAAAAGAAAAGAAAAGAAAAGAAAAGAAAAGAAAAGAAAAGAAAAAGAAAAAGATTGTCTCCTTGCCCCTTTTTTTCTGTTCATGATATAACAGGCTTAAGATGTTTTGGTGTAACTGCTTCTCAGTGGGCTATTTTTCCTTTCTTACTTTACAAAAACCACAAAAAAATAAAAATTGACAGTAAGGAAGTAAACAGCTGTGTGATCCCAATCCAGATTTTTCATCTTAGAGCGGGCTTGTCAAAGAGCAGGCAAATGACTTTCCATTCTCTAAGCAGGCTCCTTGGGTCAGGCTGGATGGCTGTTCAAGACAGTGACCCTCAGTTCTTCATTTTAGGCCTTTCAGCAGCAGCACATGCTACAGCACTACTGCTCCCTGCTGCAGACCAAGTCACAGAGTAAACAGAAAAATCTCTGAGGGGTGGTGGTGCCCTTTCAGGCTGTAGGCAAATCACTAACATGACATTTTCTTGTTTCTTTGTGTAAATGGGGTCCAGTTTTAAATTCAATACCTTTTAGGGCTTTAAACATGTTATCTATAAAATCAATATCCTCCACATACATAAAGTCCTGAATGTCTTTCATGAAATTTCTAAAGGTTTTTTTTGTGTGTGTGTGTTTGGTTTTTGGATTTTTTAGTATGTATAAAACTACATTATTGTAGTTTAGATTTTTTTAAAGCTTTTAATCAGTTTGGATCTGTTTGTTGCTCTGCTCTTGATCTGTTGTGATATGCAAGGCACTGTACAACACCAAATAATTAAAATGCAGACACTCTTACTTGTAGAAAGACATAGTGGAGGGATTTAGTCAGGTTAATGTTTAACCTCTTAATCTTTCTGATGTTATGGCTGGAAAGCGCTCTTTAAATTTAATTATCTGCTTCTGTACATTTACTACTTTTCAAATGAGCATTTAAAAATGTAATTTTTCTTTACAGAGATCTTTCATAGTTTTGTATCCACTTATAATGATTCTGGTCCTCCCAAATAAATGCTATCCAACCCACCAGGCCACTGTCATGGGCATTTATTCTCTTCTGAATTGTGTAAGGTTTGTATATCTCAGACCTTGTATTTTAAGGGATAGTGTGCTTTCTCCTTAACCCCACCAAATGCATTTCACTGATACCACATTTGCATTGCATCACCCTTGCAAAGAGGATGAAGAATCCAAAAGATAGCATTCACAAATAATGTAATTATATCTGGTAAGAAGAAAAATGTCTTTTCTATATTCTCCTACTGGATCTTGTGATTTACTAAATTCATACCCCATACTTCTGCACTATTTTCTTGTAATTAAATACAAGAACACATTTCATAGCTATTTTCAAATACAGGTATGGCAGAGAGATTAAGAGAGCCGAACTCTTACACTTTCTCTGGAGGAGTCTCTTCTTGCTGCCTTGTAATCTTCACAAGTGAAGGGGGGATGTTGCTCTACATCAGGTAGTGAGAATCTGATGCAAGTTTTCTTGTGCTAAGTCAATATGACTTCAACTCCCATGTAAATACACACAGACTTCAAACACAAACAGAAATTTGTGTTTCAGGCATTCTAGCAAATTTGTCATGACCGTGTACTTCCTGGACTTTCAATATTGGGAAACAGGGTAATGTTTGAGAGAAAGTAAATGGTGATGCAGCTTGTTCTGGTATCTGGCTGAGAATAAAGATTATGTAGTAAAAAGAGGGAAAAAAAATCATACATTTCCTTGCTTCTCTTTCAAAATCTTGTGATGCACCTTGTACTTCTGTGGTCAGGAAGTGGTTCATTCTACCTGTGTTTGTTAGGGTCAGGACAAAAATAAAACTTATTCAGTGAATTTGGATAAGGGAGCTGGAAGTTTTGGTTTTGCAAGGCTCTATGCAGGAAGTGATAAAAGTCATTGACATTTTTCTCTGTCTGAAAAGAAAGTTCATGAAGTTGTTTTGAGACTTTTAAGCAAACTGACTAAGATAGTACTGTAAATGATGGGGAACGTCAAGTAGTATAGTGCTTCACCTTGGATAATTTTTTTTCTTTTCTCCTTCTATTTTCTTCAGGAAGGTGTTATATCACCAAGAGTGACAGCGACTACTCCAGCAAACAGAGAAGTTTGTTAGAGCTAATCAAAGTTCAAGTAATCATTTTTTTCCTGCTTCCTTAGAATGGGTCTGTTCTGCAACAGATAGAAAAATCAAAAGCTCATAATGCCTTCAAAGCATAATCTCTCTTTCTCTATGTGTGTATGTATAGAATATGTATTTATGCTCCATTGTAGTTTAGTTATTTCCTATACTTTTCATTCTTTAGTAATATATTTCTCACTATGTTTGATCTGCATTGCATTTTTCCCTCTTTATCTGTTTTTCTTGTCATTGTGCACACAAGGGGTTTGGACAGAACTGTGAATATTAGACAAAGAAAAAAAAGCCAATATGATCAAAATTATATGTACTAATCAACAATAACCAGTGCTTCTGTCAGAAAGTGCACACCCATTGAATGTACAGTGTATTTATGTCTCTCCTCTATATTGTTTGGGTTTGAGATTCACAGAATTAATCTGAGCTCCCTCTGTAGCTAACAGAGCTATCTGTTCATGACAAAAATACACAGATAATATTTGCTTGTGCTAGATTCACTTCATCTGCTCTGCAAACATGCTACTTTTGTGCAGGTTTAGAATTAATTAAATACCAGGCTGCTCGTGAAAACAGCAATCACTGGGAGGATATTAGAGAATGTTCATGGATTGAGTTGTGAAATTCCACACATCAGCATTGGCCCTGGAAGCCTGACTTCAGAGAGTGCTGAGACCAGGGCTCCACTGTACAAGCTACATTACTCATCTACACTCCAATTTCAGAGCCTGAAATCTCATGGTAAATTGCTCTGAAAAAAGATCAATAGGTCAAAAACCCTATGTATGCCAATGGCAAAATTTCTGTTGCTTTTGGTAGGCTCAAGACTTTTCTGTGAAACAGGCAAAAAACAGGATTGGTGTCTGGGGAATAGTCCTAGTTCGTTGTTTTATTAGATCCAGAATGATATGCTGCTCTTCCCGCTGTAAACTGTCCTGGGATTACTCTTGCTATTCATCACTTAGGAGAAAACTCTGTCTTCAGTACCCATTTGTGACATTAAGAGTGCCCAACCAAGCATTTCCTCTTTCTGAAGAACAATATTTCTCTTTTCTCTCCTTAGCACACAATCATGCAAAAGTGTCTGGGGCTGTGACTGTTGCCAGGTTATTGGCAAATATATCTTGAAAAAAAAAAGATCTGCAAAATATAACATTGATTTCAGGTTTGGAACCTAATGAGTTTCTGTTATTCTGGAGTTGTAGATACACTCTGCTTTGCAGGCTGGTTTTCCTGGTGTATTTACTGGATTCTGCTCCCCTACGTTCAAGCACCTGCTTCACCCATCCTGCTTATGTCCAAATGGATCGCCATGTATATGACTATAATAAGTTCATAAAGTTACGTGGAACCTTAACTGATAAAAGGATTTTTTAAATGGCAGAGAAGAGCAGAATCATCACTAAAAAGAGCATAGTAATTGTCCTATGAAAATTGATAATCAGCAGGACAACTGAGGAATAAAATACGTCTTTTTCATTCACCTGTTCTATGGAGGAGATGTTTTAACAGGTTTCCTTTATAAATTGGAAATTAAGACTCTGGGAAAAGCTGCAGGGAGATGGAAAAACTCTGTAAAGCTACTGGGATGTCATGGGATGGGATGAGTTGGAGGAAGCCTTGACAAAGAGAAGGTCACCATAGTACAAACAGGAGGAGAGGAAGGAAATCATATGACTGCTGTGGGCATGTGTTTGCCTGAACAAAATAAAAGAGACATAAGTCATCACCATTTTTACTCAGGTCTTGTTCCTTAAGTGAATAAGACAAAGGAACAAATAAATAACAGTAAAACAAGTTGAACTCCCCCACATTTGCCCTCCCACCTTCTAAAAAGAAATGCTTTCTGTAGTAGAAACATTAGTACAAGACTCAGACTTTTCTGTAGCTCCGTATGCCACTCCTGTGGTGTAAGGTAATGGAAAAGCTTCCAGGTAACTGAATATTTTTCCACTGCTGTAAAATCTCTGGGTGGCTTAGACCCAACATTTAAAAACACTTACAAATGTGAATAACCTCAAGATACCACGGGTGGCCACATCTAACAGTTTAACACAAAGGCCACTAATTAAAGCTCTCTCTGTGTAAAAGGAAAGCAAAAAGCAAAGCTCTATATTTCTCCCTCTCAAAATAAAATCAATGGAGACTTCAGGGAATTTCTTAGAGAACTGTTGGATGCAAGATTGGTTCTTTCATTTCAGTCACCCACACAGAGGGGCTGAAGTGATGCCGTATTCCCTAGGACAGCTGGGCTCTGCCTGCAGGACTGGGGATAAGAATCACCACTGGGATAAATATGATGTTTTCTCCTTGTACTCACATTACTTTCCACCCTGATTCTCCTAAGTTTTACCCCTGCAGTGGCAGTGGCTCTCCTCAACCAGAAATAGCTTTGGATATCTCCTTATTTCCCACCAGCCATGAACAGAATTTATGTCCAGGGATGACTGTGAGACCAGAAGCAGACCAGAAGTACCTCTAATATAGAGATTTCTGATTTTTAAAAAAATGCTTTTATCCAGTGACTGTTGCATGTTGGAAAGCAGTTTGAGAGCAGACCATATGTCCAAAATCAGTGACAAAGGATAGAGTCAGATAGAGTGAAGAACAGGATCTGTAAGGGAAGGCTGAGGACAGTGACAGTGTTTAGCCTGAAGAAGAGATGGCTGTGATAGCAGCCTGCCAATACTTACAGGGAATCTAATGAGAAGATGGAGCCAGTCTTTTTATAGTGTTGTGTAGCAGGAGGATGAAAGAAAGGAGACAAAAGGTTTTGATGACATTGAAAGAAAAATATTTCATTATGAAGTCAGCAAAGCAGTGGACACAGATTTGCGTACAGGTTCCATCCTCAGAAGTTTTTCAAGCACAACAGATAAAACCCTTAAAAACCTTGTCTGAGCTCAACACTGACCCTACTTTGAGTAAGAAATTGGAGTGGAGACTTCCTGAGGCTGTATTCCCATATTCTATGTTTCTGTGATTCTAGCATATACCATGAAGTTTGCAGGTACTCTGGATCAGGCAAGCAGTAGCACAAATACCTTTGCTTAATATGGAGTCAAACATGATGAAAGCAACCCAGTGATTATGGAGAAAGCAGACTGCGAGAAAAGCACATTGGAGAGAAAAAGGAACCAGCATCATGCAGGTCCTTGGCTTCTTACTCAGAGTAAGTTAGCATCTGATCTGCACCAGAATTAACTGCCCCAAACTTCGTCCAAGAGGAGTCACCTTCCTGCAGTTTGCAATGTGGGATATCTGCTGCTTCCCAGGAGCTGAACCTGAGGTGACCCAGGTGATCTGAAAGAGAGCCCCCCTGCCCCCATTTCCACAGCTCTGACCCGTTGGTGACCATTAGGTAGCCTTTGCAGCCAGTCTGAAAGAGACCTCAAGGACAGATGGAAGGGCTCATAAAGAACAGCTTAAGCAGTAAAGATCAGACTCTTACAGCTCTGCCCTGATAATGGCCTTTCTTTGGAGAAAGGTTTAATGTGAGCAAAGCTGTATGCTGGAAAAATTTCACCTCAAAAATTTCACCTCAAAATTTTTCCTCAGGTGCATACCTCAGCTCATTCCAAAGCAAAATGCCTTTAAGTACATGTGAATTAGGCTCCATGTTAGCCCTTAACCCTTCTTGCTCTACCACAAGTTCACATAGCTGCTGTAATCAGCATGAGAATCAGCTGCTGAATCACATGAGACGATCCCAGCTCTGCACTGTCTTCCAAACAAATGCTACCTGGTGCATAAGCAAGAGAAGTGCCTGTTTTAGCAGGCCCTGGGAGAACCATGGAATAGTAGTGAACAGGATCACACTGCAGTAAGCCTGTGCATCTCCATTACATGATATGTATCTTTTCCCTCCTCTCCAAATTGCTTTAACCAGCCACAGTGACTGCTGTCCATCTCTGATCTCAAGTGTGCAGGTCTGGAAGGAGCAGCTGCTTCCTCTCTGAGCATAATAGCCCTGACATGAATGGGGTCTGCAATGATGATGAAGCTAAGATTCATTTTCCTGTTTAAAGGCTCAGCACAGAAGCATCAAGAGTGCCAACCACATACAGTTCAAACACAAAGGCTTGTAGGAAGGTAGCCAGACTCTTTGGGTTATCATTTCTGCTGTTAACTTGGGCGTTCTGTTGTTCATCTGTTGTTGAAGAGGATGAGAGTATAGAGATTTGGTCCATTTAAAGAATAGTCAGTTCCCTGATGCTCTGTGAAGAGTTACCTCTATAATTAGTCCAGCTCCAATTACAACCAAGCCAGATCAGCATTCTCAGGTTTTTGACTGTCGTTATAGTATCAGAAACAGTTTACAAAATACTTGGGTATGAAAAAAAATGTAGAAGCAAGTGTTGTGGCAGAACTTCCACACTAGAACTGATGATGATATTGCACATGATAATACAGAGCTTTTGAAGGAACAGGGTTTTGGCGTAAAAACAGTGACTTTGATTGAACTTTTCAGCAATCACTGTCCATCTCTGAAAAATGTGGGCACAGAACATCATCCCTGATCTCAAAGGCACATCTGGCACCCAGAAGTGCTAATGCTTATGGCAGTCTATTTAGCCATTTCAGTCTCCTTCCGTCCATTTTTTTCTCTCTTTCCTACTCCAAGTTTATCTTGCCACTCAGTGCTCAAAGATCTACATGGTGATCTTTGGCATGGGTGATGTCTCACTCACCTCAGAGCAATGCTGGTCAGAGCACTCACCTCAGAGCAGGTCAAGACTCTAGAGCTGGCCTATATCTTCCTGGCTTGCCACAGTTCAAGGCATGAAGGAGACCTGGAGGTTTGTTCACTTTTCATTTTCTTGTCTGTTTACAGAAACAGTCAAGCACTGAGGTTTTTATAGCACACTTTTACACAGAGCCTGTGCTTGCTGGGAAGTGGTGGGATTTTGGGGCACATCACTGATGGCAGAAATTTCCACGCAAACACAGAGCTTTTGCTAAGGGAGAGCTACAACAATGCTCAAAGAGAAAGGAAAAAGCAGGGTCTAAGAAAGGAAGAAGAGAAGATAAGAGGATTCATTTAAATGCAGCAGAGCTGAGCTAAAACCTGGATCAAAGACTTGAAATGATACCATGAAGTTGGTGGAAGCCTGGTAGAACTGGCCCAAATGAGACTACTAAATAGTAAGTGACTCATGCTTATAATTCCCTCTCTCTTTCATCTTTGTGTGCTGAAGGTAAGTGAATCCTTATTCCATTTCTACATTCAGTGAAACCATAAATAAGCAAGTTATTAGTATTATTACAGCTCCAGCTGTAATGATAAAACCTGGTAAGTGCCTGAAAGGTTTTCAGTAGTTTCACCAAAACCAGAAAGAACAAAACAAGAAGCCCACCACTCCAACTATCATCAAATACTCTGGAAAGACATAATATTGCCAGTTGTTATATATTATTGTCTCACAGATACCAGATAGATTGTGTCATCATAACCACCTCTCTTTTGCTTTAAAAGTTCTGTTAATGAGTCCAGAAACAGAAAAACTCCCTGGAATATCTATACATTCTGAATCATTAATTCATCCTTTTCCCTAACTGGTTCTCTGATGCCTTTTGAAATGAAAGTGCTGAAAATATTCCAAACACATTTTCTTCCCTAAAGATTGTTTGATGCATACCACGGTGTTTTCCATCATTTGTATCCACGAAGCTGTGCACTGTCTCTTTCTCACTGTTCTGTCATTTGCTGTGCTCCCAGGAGATTAACAAAGATAAGTTATTTAAGTTTTGATGACTCTGCAGGGCTGCTTTCAAAGTGGCTATTTTTTTTTCATGCTAATTTTTTTCTGCTTGGAGAAAGTGCCTTTCCTTCTGGAACAAACTTCTGAAAAGCATTCTGGCTGGTATTTTCTTTTCCTGCTAATCTTTAGCTCCAGTGCTGTAGACATTCAGGAAATAAAAGTGTGAGTTCTGACACCTGAAGGGCTGTGGTGCTTAGAAGGTGTTGAGAAAGGTCTTGTCAGAGGGTTACCCTTCTTTGGATTCAGAGGAAGTCCCCTATGTTTGGCTGTTCCTTCTGAAAACACGCATGCAAACTTTCTAAAGGCTGTCTGAATCCAGAAAAAAATCTTCTTTATGAAATTCTTCTTTATGATTTCATTTCATCACAACATTGTAGATAGTTGAAATACCACTTTAAAGTATACTTTAAATGGAGAAGCTCACAGCTTTAAAGAAAGTCACAATTATCACATACCTTGCAAGAAATTGTACATCATGATAACTATTTTTAATTCTGTGAAAGAAGTCAAAGTGTGGGTGCCCAGAGGGATATAATTTTTTAATTACTATTTTTTAATTTCCTAGCATGTCTTATAATATTCAGTAGAAACCTGAATAGCTTTCTGCAAAGAATATTTCAGTTACTGTTAACACCACGGGGTGGGAATAAAAGCCATGCAGGTATCAAGAGCCTTGTCATGTGTCTGTGTACAGTTCAACACCTGGCTTCTTATGGTGGTTACAGGTTCACTGATCAATTACTACAGAACAAATAGAGAGTGAAGGAGAGAGTTTTCATACCCACAGCACCGGATGTTTCCCAGTAGTACCTAAGTTAGCAGATTCACCTTCAGCTCTTCGGGGAAAGAGGATGGGGAAGTTATTTCACAGCCATTTGGCTTTTCAGACTTCTGAATCAGGCACCTGAAATCTCTCTCTCTGCTCTCTCCTAGGCTCCTAACCCAAGCATCTCAGCTACAGCTGAGTGGAGCATGAGTCCCCACCATGCCAAAGATGGAATTGTGCCATTAATCCTCTGCTATCCAGTTTATTCTTAGGGAGTCTTTCAACATCTCATCTTTGTATAATCTCTCCTCACAAATTATTGTGCAACCCGATGTGGAGAAAACGACAGTCAAAAAAGCATGTTATAAATACCTTGAAATGAGTGGAGTAAACAGCATGGCAACAAAGTTGACCAGCCAGCCTCCCTCATGAGTTGTTTTTTATTGTGTTCTGCTGTTCTGTCATTCCCCTAATGCTGCCCATTCATCTTGTGCTGGGTTACAAGACAAACCTGCCTACAATCATGCTCTCTTGGGGCTGGAGAGAGCCAGCTGTGGCGTGCTCATGACAAATAAACAGTCTCATAAAAACTCTAGGGTTCCCCCATAATTTTTTGGCCTGAACTTTTGTATCATTGCTATGGAATAGACAATTGCAGCTGGACTGTCCACAAATGCCTTCCTTGGCATGTGTCAGACAGCTAGGCATCATTTATTTGAGATAATACTGAGAGGCAATATCAGAGGCATTCAGGGATTCAGGGAGAATAAGAGGCATGGTACAATCTAAGCAGTGTGTAGTGGCACTACAATTAAGGTGAGATACAGGGAAATGGAGTTTATCTACCAGTAAACCAAGCAGTGTAAATTTCCTGGTACTCTAATGTAGTAACACTCACTGGCGAAGGAAAAACTGTTTTGTGAGGTGAGGGAGAACAAAGGAAAGAGAAAAATTCAAGCATGTTGTTGTAGAAGATTATAGTGGTAATTTATATGAAAGTGGCTGCTCAGTTTCTCACCCTGAGTCAAACTGAGACAAAAGGTCGGTGAATACAGTGATGGCAGTTCAGAATCTGCCTCAATAAGCAGCAAAGTAACTTTACCCTCTGCAATCTTTCAACCCGAAGAAAGACTGCCTTGATTTTTTTGTACTTAAAGAAAGTAAATCATGTCCAGCTCTAAAAACTTCAATAAACCTTTCTGGTTAACACATTTTTGAAACTCAAGTCAAACCATCCAGTTAATCTGAAATCCTAAAGCAGATGCTTTGACAACTCCACAATATTTACATCTTCTAATCCTGTCACTACAGTAGGCAGAGACTTCTTGCGCTTCACTACAGAAATAGATTTCCTGCCCGTTTTTCTCTTGAGTCATAAAAAGTTCCCTGCTATAAAAGATCCAAAACCAATTTACATCCGTCTTTTCATATCCTGGTTCAATAATGGTCTTTATTATCCCAAATGTTATCTTAAATGCTCCATATTGTCCAAGAAGTAGGTAATTAAATAAATAAACAATTAAACTGCAAGGGGAAGAAAAGCTTCATTCCAGTATTTACCACAAGGTACTCTAAGCAACTGGTTCCAAGCTGTATAAGGACTACCTTGGGTTAAGATTCTTCTCTCTGAACATTTCTGACAGAAAGATCTTTTACCTTTTCTGTCTCTACTAAGGTTAATTTAGCTGACCTAATGAGACATCAGGGACTGCTACTGTCTAGCTTGAAAAGAAAAAGGAGAGGATGCAGTGATCACATGAAATGCACTCTGGTTCAGACAGAGGTTGAACTCAATGCTTATTTTGCCCCATTCTTCTCAAATAGGGGACTTTACAGAAATTTAAAAATCCACAGATTTTTTTTAAATCTGGTACAAGGAGCTGGATTTTCACATGCTACACACATGGCTGCAGAGCTCACTGCCACAAGAGTGGTTTGTGGTCTCACCATCATTTAAAAAGGACTGAACGTGTGGACTCTCAAAATATACATGTAAAATGTTCATAATTCAAGTCTGCAACATTATATGCACAGAGAGATGGGATTCTGGTTCTTACTCACCTGTGGCTGGTTTTCCAGGACAATTTCTAAGCAATACAACTTACACAGACTTTTTTTCTATTTTTTTTCCTAGTTACAGCTATTCATCCTGCTGTTTGTTTAGGAGCTTCCTAAACAGCTGATAAGATTTGAAGCTCTAATGGACACAAGCAGAGGGAGGGTTAGAAACTCACTTGTGTTCTCATGGTCCAACACTAGTTGGCTATCACAAGGTGTGCTGAGATCAACCCTGACCTTGCACATCTTTCAGCCTTTGTTAGACTTTTAGATCTCCCAAGTATGGCATTTAAAAAAATAATAAAAAAAAAAGTGATCCCTCTCAGTGCTCTTATTTGCTCCAGGGACCTTAGCTTAGTCCTGCTCGGAGGGCAAGGCAGGAAGGCTTGGAGAAGATAATGTATTGGCTTTTGTATCTGAAGATACTTACACTGACATAATTGCAATTATTAATACTGCTGACAGGATGCACCCAATCTATAATTTGAGGTAATGTTTGGCAACTTGAGCAATACGAATCATGAATCATTCATTAAGTGAGCAATGCATTTAATGAGTTAGAATTAATTTTTAGATGTCCTCTGTCATTTTGTTGTGTAATTTAAGGTCACCAGCAGTATTTTTCATATATCATAATTTCATTGAGGCTTATATGCAATCTCTATACTGCAAATATATTATTTGCTTCAGTTCAAACTGGGTTTTTTTTGTTTGGTTGTTTTATTTTGTTTTGCTTTGGTTTGGTTTTTTTTATTTCTTTTTTTTTTTCTCAGGGAAAAGACTTTGGGAATGGTGCCTGCTTGATATTTCAGATCCTCTTTGGCTCTAAATTGGCACAGCTACATTGAAGTTAGCAGAGCCCTACCAATTAAAAAAAAAAAAGTGACAATGTGGCTTTGAGCAGGGATCTGTTTCCTAGTTAGTAAGTTTCCAGGCTGCTTACCACTCAGCCCAACACCAATACATTCAAATTAATTGCAGCATTTTGATCACTTCACTGAAAATCCTCAAAGGTTTGTGACCTCAGGAGGTGGTACCATTGCATTGTGTCAGGCCAAAATCAGACAGAGGAGCCCATCTTTTTCTGCACTGACTTAGGCTCCATTTTTCTTCCAGTATATCCTAATAAATAACAGAAAATCCCCTCCTTTCTGCACAGTCCTTTAGCTCACATTTTAGTTGTACATGCTCTGTCTCTGGAGACAGTCATCCTCACACTCCATCACCAGAGGAATGAAGACAAAATGCCAGCTTCCTAAGAGACCTCTGAGATGTCTTTAACTGCATAATAATTGATATTTTTGTGGAGTTCCAGATCATTTAATGATATGGAACACTTCAGTGGTTTAATCCTTCCTCACAGAATGTGTAGACAAATAATAGCTTGATAGACTTCATCATTCATGAAAGGCAGACAGAGCAGGCAAGCCAGCATGAAAATATTTTAATTATACTTTGTCAGAAGTGTATCACGGGAGATAAGAGTACCCTTCTTTCAGCAGTTTCATTTGGAGAATTTTCCCAAGTCTAAATTTATTTGCTATTAATTGCACTTGGGTTCAGATGCTGTATTTCCAGAAGGCAAGAAAAAAGTGAGACAAGATTAAGAACAAAAAGTAGCAGAACACTACAGAACTTAGGAGACCAATTTCTTGCATGAGGCCAGGCTTCGAAAAGAAAAACAAAACTTCCTAGAAAACAGCAAGTAGTATAGAAAAGAGGATAGAACAAATCTCATGTTTCATTGACTCTGCTTTATGCAAGTTTAATGTGGGACAATACTACAGAGTAACACTGGACACAAACCAGCAGGGCTAACTCACTGCAGAAAATCTTCCCTTTAGTAGGTGTTCTCCAGCATAGCATGTATTCTCCAGGCAGTTCTCCCTAGCTTCCCAAATTATATTTATAAAGTATAAGTATCTAAAAGTTTAAATTAATGGCATCTGGGATTGATAAGGAACATAGAAAACTGGCTTTCTGATGAAATAAAACAGTTATGTCATAATTTTTATTTTCCTGGAACTGGATCCAAGCTTATTAAGCTAGAGAGAATTTTTTCCACTATGTTTCAATAGTTTTGGGATTGAGCCCTGTGAAACTCTGCAAGACAAAACAGGGTTATTGATCATTATACTGCTCAGCTTCTGCTTATGCAGGTATTATTATTTTTATGTAGTATGAAACAGCATTTGATAAAGGTTGTCAAAATTATTTTGCTTCCTGTGCAAATGTAGTATTGCTTTTATGTCTGACTGCTGTTATGTTACTGGTTGCTTATCTTCTAACAATATGACATGGTAGGAAATATGTGAGAGAATCAAAGATAACAAAAAGGGGTAAACTATATAAACAATTCTATTTTCTTTCTTGTCAGTGTTATCATAGCATCATAGACTACAGAGTCCTCATAGTGCTGAGACAGATTGTATTGAAGGACTAAAGATAAGACATAAAGTATTTACCTGGCCTTTGGTGAATGCAGAAAATAGTGAAAAAAATTTCTGTCACCTTGGTCGCCACTTGAATGTCTAAGAGCAAGAACTAGAGAAGGAATTTCCAAGAAGAATGATTTCTAGAATTTTCTCTATTCTGCTACCATTTAATGTCAATAACTTAATTTAAATTAATTAAATTTAAATTTAATTTAACTTAAAGTCAATAAGTGCTCTCAACAGTCATAGCCGTGAGTTTGTAGCAGGACGGGGAATTGAAATTCATTCCATCCTAAGAGCTCTACATATACTGTCAAGGTAATGGGATCAAGCCCCAGCTTTCCAGCCATATACCTTTTTTGACACTAACTCCAAAACATAGGCATGCATCCAATGTGTAATTCATACAAATACAAACTTTTTTTTTTAATCTTGGCAAGCTTTTAGTGTCAGTAAAATTTCCCTGCAGTGAGAAAAAACAATTCAATTAAATGTTGCATGAAACTATTTCTTTTCCCCTGCTGTACATTTGCTGACTATTAATGCATCCTGCACTATTCAACTCAAGGTAGGCAGACATCTCTATTTAGCTCTATTTAGCTTTCTCAATGCAATTAACTTAATTTTTATAACTTTGTCATGATTGATATAACTATTTTCTTTGTCAAAAAAATTTCCTAGCATCTTACACTGAATGATGTAAGATGTCTCCCTCAATGGGAGGAGGGAAGACATTCCCTCAGTGTCTTCAGACCTTAACATTCCTGTTTTTTTTTCTTTCTTACAGACAAGATAATTGAAACAAAAGACAAGAGGGCTGAAATCACTGTGGATGAGACACTCAACTCTTCATTTTATTCACTTTCTCCCTCTTCAGTTTTATGTTTCTCATTAAGAAGCAGCCCTTAATTGTTTTTTTTTCTTTCCCTAAAAAGGTTACTTTGATTTCAAAGCTGATGTTTGTACATGGATGCACCTGAGACTGCCCATTACATTTATCAACTTTGTATGTAATGTAATTATTTAGGTGTACATTAGAACCTTACATATTCTATCATGGCTAACCTGACCACTTCCATCAGCTAATTTTGCCAGCTCTATATTTCCCTTTAGCCTATTGATTTCATTAGGGTGGTAATAATTACAGCTAATTAAGAGCAAGTATTTCAGACAGAAGTCCATTTATCTGTTCTATCTTATGCTGAGGTTTGACAGTTATTATTTCTTACTATCTCTTTGGGAAAGCTTTTTCCTTGAGAGTGTGGGCTCTGAGGAGAGCTGAAGGATGGAGGTGAAGAGCCTTAAAGAACATAAATCAATAATAGGACTTGAGGGTATTCAGGTACTTCAAAGCCCACATGCTATAAAAACACATTGGTCTGAATAGCTTCTCAGTCAGAGAAATGAGGAAAATTGAATTGTCTCCCTGTAGGAAATATTACTAATTTGTTTTCAGCCCACACTGATGAAATTTTGACATCTCAACTATTTGCACATAAAAGAAAGTGGAAAACAATCTCAGTGTGGAAATATTGGACTGCAAAATGTTTTCTTCCTTGACCGAAGAGAAGATTATTAATCTCAAAAGGCTGATGTATTTCACATTCAAATATTTGTGCAATCCTTCTGAAAACTGGATGTATTAGTGTTGGGATTTTTTTGATTGAAAGGCTTTTTTGAAATGTTCTATTTGAAATAATCTATAACTAATGTTATGGGGAAAACATCCTCTTCTGTTTTGTTGTGTGGTGTTTTTATTTGTTTTTTATATTCTAGATTTTTAAGGAAAAGATTAATTAAAAAGGTTTTAGATAGCTTCTCTCCTACCGTCTATTTTCCAGAAAAAAAAAAAAAAGAAAGAAGAAGTATCTTTGAGAGGACTCTCTCTTTTCTGACTGAAGATGTAGAGAACATTCATGCAAGTGCATCCATGAAAATGCCCTTCCTGGAAAGTGCCACAGAAGGGGCATTTTGAAGAGATGTCCATTTTAAGAAGACACGACATATTTCTGCATAAACTCAGAAATTCACTGGTTTTTATTTGACTATTTTGGGCCACAGATTATTTCTGACATGCTGGTTGGCACAATTTCTTAACAGTTTCTAGTTTTCATTTTCATTAAAATATTTTTGATAAAATATGTGCTCTCTTTATTTGCTGTATTTATTAATACAATATGAGAGGAAATAGAGGAGAAAAGCTTGTTTCAGGGTGGAAATAGAGCCTAAAACCTCAGAGAAGGAAAATCCTGGTTTTGATTTCGAGTACACATCTGTGGAACTGGAATTTTTTTTTTTACAACCACCACCAAAAGAGAAATTTGATGAAATTAAATGTTCAAATTACCTCATTTTATTTGAATTACCTTAGCTTATTTGGATGAGAGAGCTCTGTGGCAAAATTCATGCCACCTTTTAGATTTCATGAGGGCTCCGTCTCATCTCTGCCACCACAAACAGGGAGCCCGTGTGTTCTCACCCTCCCTGCAGGCTTGGCTCACTGGAGTCATTAGAAAGGATTGTCAGCCGTGTTAGACACAAATGATTCTTTAGGATTTTGTGCTGATATGAAATGGGAACCAGGGTTTTGGAAGACATTGTCCTATGTGTTTTATCTGCCAACAATAGGTTTATCCCCTATAAGTTGATGTCTGATGCCAGAAGAGGCTACGTATCTATGCACTTACAGATTCTCATTGAATCACGTCAACCTTTTGCATATGACAAAATTTAATATTTTAATTTAAAATTTTCTTTACCTCCACCTCAATTTTTTTTTCTCCCTAAATTTGGCCTGCATGAACCCCTGAATTCCTTTATGCTGTCAAGCAACTTTCTGCTGCAAGTGGCAAGATTGAGCTGATAACAGTGGTACTGGCACCAGATGAAATACAGGATTACAGGTACCATGGTGTTTCCCTCCAAAAGAACCAACTGAGACAGTGGAAATGGATTTTGTATTTTTAGTGATTAAATATGAGGATGTCAGATCAGGGAAACTAGATCAACAGTGACTAAAGAATGTGGCCACAGAATAAGCTCTGAATAAAATTAGTATTTTGTTTTTAATTTACTCCAGGTTTAGGCTGGAGTTTCTGCACTTTCAGAAGTTACCAAACTGCACAGAAAAGCAACATCAAGAAGACATTTTATATTTTAAATTAGCATCGACCTTCCATTCACCTTTCAATCCTCTTGGGTTAACCAACTTCATATTAGTAGTGTTCATCTGCCTTGCTTCTACCCCCCTTCATTGGTTGCGTAATAGAAAAAAGTCAGTACAACTGCACTTCTGTGGTGAATAAATGGTTGCTCATACTGACAACATCGTGGAATGTTGCAATATATTGCAGTTTAGAAAATCACCCCTATACAACAGCCTTTCATATATATCAATTTTGAAAACTCTTCTGAAACTGTGTGGGGTAGATGGGTTTAAATTGAAATATTTTGCAGTCAATCTAAGGGAGCTGGTGAAGGCTACAGTCACACATAATGGTTTAGAGGAATTTCAACAACTGTAGTGTAAACAGTTCTCTGCTAAGCTCTGCCCAAGAAACATGACTTCATGTTTCAAAACATGTTCAATGCCTGATTCTTACTCATCGTCTCTCATATTTTGTTTTGGGAAATATGGAGCATTTTCAAACAAACTAGACTTTCCTGTGAAAACTGGGTGAAATATATATAAGGTTGCAGTTGATTTTCTGAGATATTTAACTGTTACATTTTAAATGAAGGCAATGGGAAATAGAAATTAGGAGGTCTGCCATAGGTCACAGGTGAAAAATTCACACTTCCACAGTTCAAGTCCTGGTACCTCACTTCTTGCTCACTCTATGTGAAAAGCAAACATACCTTTGGATGCTTTGCCACTTAAGGAATGTAATTTTTATCAGAATTAATTAAAATCTATAGATAATAAGGATACCAGTAATGTCCCTCTTCCGTCAAAATCAGAGTTGAATTCACAAACCTCTTTTTTATTATGGTTCAAACTCAAGCTAAATTCTCCTCTGTGGTAATTTACTTGAAGAACGCATTGTAAATTTACCTTCTCTTGGGTTAGGCAACCACATCATTCCCAGACACAGAGTCCCTCATCATCTTCTCACTTGCTTTCCTGCTGTTCAGTGCACCAGATTTAAAGGCAAAAAGCATGTCTGAAGCCTTACCCCAGAGACCAAATAATATGCCCTGAGGAAACAGATTTTCCTTTGAGGGCAAGTCCTTTTGGGTCTAATTCCCATGCAAGCTTGTTTTCCTTCTCCTATACTGGGACTAGGTATGGGCATCCATTGTATCTCTCCACAGTTTGTCATTGCTTCACTTTGAAAACCTCGAGTGCTCTTCAGCAGATGTGAGAGCTTTGAGCTCACTTGCCCTCTGAGCCACAGAGAAATCTCAAACATACAGAACCAGATATTGTGGGTCAACTGCAGGTGGAAGGTGTATATTTAACAATCATCTACTAAGAATTGCTAAAACCACCAAGGATGGCTGGTCTTTGCAATATAGTTCCCACCAGAGCTGTTTTTATGCTCCTAGGTCTTCTCTTTTTAAATGTTTCCATTTTCCTGGCAGCAATTCTATTATCTACTACTGCAGTTTCTCTTCAGTGGTTATTCAGATTAAGCAGTTTGAAATTCTTTGCTTTGAGCTCTGTAATTTTCAGTTGTACAAATGGTAGGGGATACTGAGAGAAGGGGAAACTCTGGAGTCCCTGAAGAAGTGCTTCCTTCCTCAACATGCTGATACAACAGAGACCAAATCAGATCCTTTTCTTCAAAGCAGCACACTTCACTAATTGAACAGTCTTTTTTCAGAGACCACGCTGGAAATATATGCCTGCTGCTCCTGTTTTCTACAGCCTGCGACTACAGTGATTCCAACCCCCAGCACTGCCTGCTGCTCTGGGCTCTGGGCACCTGCCAGTGCCAGCAGTGCTCACCCGTGTGCCTGTGCAATTGGCTCAGAACACACATGTTCAGACACTTTCTAGTCTGAATATTCAATCAGGTAAATTTAGGACAGTCTCATCACAAAACACAAAAATTTGTGAATCTCCTATGCATCCACTTGTTTGAGCTAGGCATATAAACCTTTCCCCTCACTTTCCTTCTGGTTTAGGATGAGAGGCATTTGGTTCTTATATGACAGTTTCAACAAACTCTTAAAACAAGAGAGGAGTAGGAGCACTAAAGACTGTCAGTTATCATAAAATCCACAGAAAAACTCCAGAAAATGTTTAACAGCAGAATTCAGGTATGTGCCATCTAAATTATCCTATGAAAGTCAGTGTTTCTTTGCAAGTGTATTGCAAGGATGGCTTTTTATACACTTGCTGCTAATATTTTGACTGCTGAAAACAGATTATTTGTCTTTGTTTTAATTAGTTGTCAGCCATCTAGGAGGGAAAAGTTGCACAATTGCAACTGGTACAGCCATACAAGGGAATTCATGAGGGCAGGAATGAGAGGAGGGGAAGAGATTTTTCCCCTTAGCTGTGAATTATGATGCTGCAATTTTGAATTGAAACTCGTGATTAGTCTTAAACATATTCAGACACTTCTGCATCCTCTCACTAGGAGCAGGGATGAGAGTGGAGCAGGACATACCATTCTAATTGCTATTGCAGAAGATCACCTAATATCCAAAATCTGTGCTCCGTTTGCCTATATCACCATAGAGGAGGATTTTACATTGCACTTATCAATAACATCCACTGTGCCTTGTTTCACACCTGCTGAGGCTGGTTTGAGATATGTTTTATCTGCTGAGCTTTGGCTTTTGAGATCTGTGGCAGAAAATGCAGCTGAAGAGTTACATCAGACATGGCATATTTGGAGCTGTACCAGGGGATAAGATGAATTCTGTTCTTCTGCCATTCTCTGCTGCCATGCCTTGGACATTTTTCCAACTCTACTGGTGAATAAAGCTTCACTCAAACTCTATGAACACAAATAGAGCTCATACCAGCTTAACCTTCTAAATCATGGCACAGAGTTATGCAATACCAGTGAAGGTGCCAGGCAACTGAATTACATCTCTGTGGTTTTCATTGCTTGAGTAAAACAAAGATTAAATACTGCACCATTTTTAAAGACCAAAGTGAGATTAGGATAACAAAATTTTAAAAATTCATCATAGAATCACAGAATGATTGAGGTTGGAAGGGACCTCTGGAGGTCATCTTGCCTACCCTCCCACTCAAGTGGGGTAACATAGAACAGATCACCTTTACGCACCTTCAATCAACTTTTGTTTTGAAGTTGTTTGGTTACATTTGCAGTAAATGACCCTCCAAGTGCTCAATTGTATTTAGATAAGCATCCAAGAGCTCAAAATTCCCTCTGAAGATAAATTTAATTTCTCTGAAACTTGGTAACAAATCCTACTGAAAAAAATCTCATGAAAATCACTTATTTTGTCACACTGAAATAAAATGGAGTAGCAATTAATTTACTGGATAGATCTCCGTTTTGTTACCAGAATTTGAAAAGTAGTTGGTCTCATTCTTTATACTATTGATCACCTCTTTATTTGCTATTTCTAAGAGTTTCTATTTCTTCTGTTGAACTAATTTGATAAGAATAGTCTTTATTTTGCTCTCTTGGTATTTTCAAGTATGGATAAATAAAAAAAGGGAAAAATCCCACCCTTTTAATAATTGCAAGTCGAGCTTATGGATTGAGAAGGTGTTTGCAGTTCATTAGAGTTCTCCTGTATTCACAACCACAACTTTCTTCAAGTTTCAATTGCTTTCAGCGACCAGAGTTCATGGCCAAATAGTGATTGTAATAGAGAGATTAATCTGAGTCCCCAGTGTATGTAGACAGCACACCTGCTCCAAACGTGACCCAGGGGAGAGGAAAGGCACAGGAGCCCACCCTGCCTGATAACTGCATGAGTGTCCTGACAATGTTATTAACACTTCAGAACCTAGTGGGGAGCAACAAGGTGAGGAGTACAAGAAAATATTAAACACATTAAAAACCAGAAGAGTGTAGAGTTTTCAACACTCTGCTTGTTGGAACTGAGGGCAGCACTTTTTAAATCTGTTTCAGAACAGAACAGATATCCTCCTTGCTTTGGGATCAGAGAACCAGCAGTCCTGGAGTGTGTTCCTTTAAAATTTTCAGGGCAAAGTCACCAGCTCAGATAAAGCAGTATAACTGCATTGTGGCTTTAATTCAATTATGTCAGCCCCTGAGCATCTTGCCCTTGAATAGTTGAAGAAGGAAACTCTTCCCCCTCAATGACTTTATCAGCTAGATAGATAGGGTGGAAGAAAGGAAATATTACTGTCTGAATTAAAACTGAACTTATTATAGGCGAGTAATTAAGGGATAAAATCATAGAGCGCTACAATTTCTTTCTCACCAAGAAATCTCTGCAGCAGAGTGAAGGAGGACATCAGAACCTTACTGATGGCTACAGCATTTTAATTTACATGGTCAGCCACAGATAAGTAGTGTCTTAGAATAGCTCCTGTGCTTGGTGTCCCCTCAGAGGACTTCTCATGGCTGGAAGGCTGGTATAAAAGAGATTTGTTGTCTGTGCTTCGTCCTTGAAGAGGGGAAGAAAGGTGACAGATGCAGACTTCCATTACAGTTAATTTGCATTGAGAAACTCCCTTTGAGTATAAACAGTGAGGATACCAATCTTTACCACAAGTGGTGTGAATTAAACTCAAAAATAGAAAATTTTGCTCATAACTTTTTCCAAGGGAAAGCCTAGGAAGTCCATGGCAGAGTACAGTTTGGAACCCAGGTTTGAGCATATTTGTAGCTTTCCTGTTTGTGAAATTGCCCTCGTTTCTTCTATCTTTATTTCTGGTTAAGGGTATATCCTCTCAACCTCTTTAGGTAATATGTTGGAAGAGTAAACCTATGACACATTTAGATTTCTTAGCCACTACTGTATTTGTTCCCTAGTATTCTTCAGTGCAGCTTCCCTTTGATTTAGACCATAGGAAAATTAATTTTGATCTCCACTCCATGCTCTCCCTACTGATCTTCTGGTTTGTTTATATCTGCTTATACTTAAACTCTACTAAATTTCCTCTTGACTTCTTTTTTTACCTTCTACTTCCAGTCGTTGACTCTGTTATCAGAAGTTACTTTATGCACTGATGAAGGCATTCTTTGCAGCTATCTGAATTGCCTCTCTAGAATAAAGTTATATTTTGACAATCCTATTTCTTGTACTTGATCCTGCACTTAATCACGTGTTTAAGGGATGGAAACCCATCCTAAAGGGGACAAAACTTCCGGAATTTCAGTTCACTGCATCCATTTCTTGTACACAGGGTCTCTATCTGGCATGATGTGTCCCACTTATCAGAAGGAAACCATTCTGTTTGAGGGCAGCTTTCATATTCTTTTTACTGGTTTTTATTCTGTGTCAGAACTTAACTAGGACCCTTCAAATGTTCCTACAGAAGTGAAACTCTGCCAAAAAGCTATTAACAGGCCTGGATGCCTTTCAGTCAGGAACCCTGCTAAGTATATTAACTATTTTCCCTCTATGATTCTAGCTGCTGACATTATGGACCTATTACACGACTCTGTGGAGTCACAGAAAAGAAGAATGCTGAATCACAAGGTATTACTGGTTTTCTAATGTGATCTGGTGTGAGAACCATCCTACCAGAACCCCTCACTGCAGTTTGTATGGAAAATGTTAGTAACAACATCCCTGTCAGCATTCCTTGTCCAAGAAGTTAGTTTGTCTTGCTGTGAATTGCAGGCAGTCCTTACCTAACAGTAAATTTCAAAAAATTTTGAAAACCCAAAGTCAGGTGGTTTGAGAGTGTCACTGCTGCTTGAACACCCCTGCTGTATAAGAAACTCATTTTTTAAATGACCACACCATCTAAAACAGCAAAGGAGAGAAGGAGGAGAGGAGCATGGGAAGGAAAGCCTCTTTCCCACAGAAAGGCAATACCAGCTAAGCACAAGCATAAAATACCATGACCCTGACAGTGACCTAAAATTGTCAGGAGCTGGGTCTGAGTTGGAATGGAGTGAAGAAAGAATAGTTTTGTGTTCCACCCCATGCTGACAGTTCCCACTGCAGGAAGGGGAGAGCATGTGTTCATCAAAATGTGAAGGAATCTTGTAAAAATTGAGGTTTGGGCTTGTGGCATTCTCTGCAATCTCTTGTCAGGGATTGAAAAATGTTGGAAATTGTTGGTTGTCTGTTGGAAATTGTAAAACCAAAGCCCAGTGGGGCAGCCATGGATGGCTGATACTCCTGGATAAGCTGAGGCATCCCTCTGGTGCCTTCTGCCAGCTGTTGGGCACTGTTGCTGCTGGACTCTCTGGAGGCTGGGAGGATACACCAGAGGAACCACAGAGTGGGACATAACGCATGGAACTCTCTGTCCAGCCTTCTGTTTTGTGTTTGCAGGGAAGGGACGCAGTTTACCAGTCTTCTTAGGTGGTCTGTGATGGAAGAAGAATTCTTCCTGAAATGAATGTGACGCCTGACTAGAGCGGTTGCCCTGAGAGAGAAATCCTGTGGTCAGTAAGATAACTCATTGCCTCATTCAACCACTTATGTCACTGGAAATGCCTGCTAAACTGCCATTCCTTGGGGGAAAATGAATAGTTGAAAGGAAAATGGCCAAGCTCAACAGCACAAATGGTATAATTGCAGAGCATGTTAAAGAGGCACTATTAAGTGAAGTGGGCTGGATGATTTACTTCGGATCTGCTCAGTGAAAATTTTACACTGAGAGACATGGGACAGTGCCAAGGTTAATCATCTGCATGGCTTGTCCATAGCAAACACTCCCTTCATAGACATCTATCTGCTCTTTTGAATAGAGAAACCACAGAGTGTAATCAGAGAGGAAGAATGAAAGATCAAAGCCTCTGCATCATATATTCAATATAAAAATATATTATTTTTCATTGCCACATGGTACAAATAAAACCACAAAGTTAACAGCACGTAAGGAGAACAGCACACCATCTCCTACATGGAGTCTGCATTTTAAAGCACCCTGGGGCATGTCTTTACGTGTAAGAAAATTTATAGAACTTAACTAAGGGGTGTTTTATAAGTCAAAAGTGGTTCTGCATGATTACACTGCTTATTAAAGATGCAAAAGATTGAGGCAGTCTTCCAGACTGTTTGATTTCTTAAGACAATTTGACATCACTCACTATGGCTGGTTTTGTGTTTGTCAGGGAAAATACAATCAATACTTGCAAAACTTTCTTGAATAATAAAATTCAGTACCATGTCAGATACTCCATCTGGTCAAGAATGGAAAATATATTAGCTGGATTCTCGATAGCATTAGGGAAACAGAAGAGTCATGCAGCCAATTTCACAGAGGCATGCATGTTAATTCCACTCTTTATAGTAATTGTCAAATTTAGTTCTGGTTTATGAAGGCGTAAGCATTTGTAATTTATTGTCTGCAACAGTTAAGGTGTATTTTGAGGGTTATCTTGCCTTCAGAAAGAATAATTGTATTAGTCACATTCCTGCATAATTGATATTCATCTATAAGAAATGTTATCTTACAATAAATGGCTGCTTTTGAAATATTCATTGGTCATGAAGAATGCAAGAAGGGACAAAGACCTTGGATATTGCTATGACAGATTTATTGAATACATTGAGAAAGTATTTGAAGTAATTTTAAGTTAAGAGTTATTCCAAGATTTATTTTAATGTTTTAGATGTATAAAGAATTTTAAAAAATTTGATGTAAATTTCTTGTTTACAAGGGTAAAAATAGAATTTTGTTTTAAAATATATTTGAAAAACAAATGGCAATACAAAGCAAAGCTTTGGAGGAAAATATCCCACTGAATTTGGTTGAAAATACCTCTGTTTCTGTTACTTTTAAAATCTTCACCAAGATGCAGAACTTAGGAATTTTATAATGCAAATTATGGAGTTTGCTTATCATGTTAGGCCTGAATATTTGAAATCCCCTTCCAGACAATACAAGGGTGAAAGAGAGCTCTGAGCAAGAAACACTTTCCCTGTGGAAATCATGTTCCCTGTGGAGCCTGTTTTCCCAACAGAAATGATTCTAAGCTGTCATATCTTAAACACGCATGTGCTGGTTAAGTAGGGAGAAGCTACAGCTAAAAGCAAGGAAGCAATTGGAAATTATTTGTTCTTTCAGCCTTTTGCTACAGAGCATGATAAAGAAGGGATGAATCTAGAGACATTTAATGGTTAGGGATCCTTGACTATGCAACACACAGATTGAGACACATCTGAACCCTATTTAATACAGTTCTAGCTGTGGAGAGCTTGTCCCACCCACTTTACCTTTGCTTAATCCTCTCAGTCACCAGTTTTTGTCTAAAACCTTGGTGGGTTGCAGGGTTGGCGTATTTCAAGCAGATTTCTGCTTGCAATTTCTAGCGTAATTCTGGCCTTTTCCTTTCATATGAATCATACAGAGGAGCTTCCTCCAGGGTGTGGAGCCCTGCTGCCTTCACACACGAGCCTGACAGCCACCTCTGCCCAAAGTCCTGCCCTGTAGTGCTCTGGTGAGACAACAGTATTTGAACATTGGTGTCATACTTTATATAAAGCTGAGGAAATGGTCAAATAGAGATAGGCTTTGTTATAACCAAACTGTACGTCTCCCCAAAGCTGTCAAAGAAAATGTGCCTGCAACCAACATCAGCTCTAAAGAAGGCAAGGAATTTCCTTTTCAATAAGCAGTGATCCCTGAAGAGGGATCCATGCCCTAAGAGGATGTGTCCTGCCCAGTCATAACTGACCTTAGTGTTTCTGGTCACAGACCCCTTCTTCTGGAAACCTGTGTGATTAAAGAGCTAATTACATTGTTTTCCCTGTCCTTAGTCTGTATGTCCAGAGCTGACATTAGAAGTCTCATTTGTTTAAGCAAATGAAAGACGTCTGTCCCAGCTAATTAAGATTTGGCAACTCTGCAGTAGAAATTTTTCAAAGAAAACATTGCTCCTGTCTTCTTGCCAGAGGCAGGTAAATGTGATGTGAGTGAAAACCTGACTTCTGATTTTGGCTCAAGAATTAAGAGAGTGAGGCTGAGTTCCTACTGTGGAAGCACAGGGGACAAAATATCTTGGCAGTGATAAGCCAGGAGCTGCAAAAAATTCAAGAAAAAAGGTCACTAAGGAACAGTTGATTGCAAAATTTGAATAGTGCTATTCTGAGAAACCTAATCTCATAGAAAAGTTTATGTTTCTGTTTGAGAGATTGTGAGTTATGATACAGTTGGCCATTTTTCTTCTCCTCTCTTGTCTAGCAATAAATACAATGAAATTCTTTTAAATTCCATTATGATTTCCCTAACAGTTGTGACAGCCTTACTCTCTGCAAAGTCTATTGGCAAAATTCCACTGTGCAGCAGGGGAAATACATTAGTTATATGAGCAGAAATCTTGGTAATGCCCAGTCATAAATAGATATAATTGCAATTGCTGAGATGTGCTCAAAATGAGGACAGTTATCAAAGTGCAGCACTAAAAATAGTGTATTTATTTTAGATGGGAGTTTAATATCTTTAGTCCAGTCAAACCTAGTAGAAGTAGATAAATAAGTAGATATTTGAAATTCAGGAACAAAAAAGAAGGGACAATCCTCTTCCTGGTTTCATGAAATTGCACAAGACCAGGAAATCTTTTGAGAGAGAGGGAAGGAAATATTAACTATTATTAACTGAACCGTGAATTACCCCTCTTAGGAACAGAAAAGTGGCAGGTCTGAGAAAGAAATCCTTTCAAAAGTTTCACACATGTTGAAGCATAGAATTTAGTTACAGGTTAATGTCCAGATGTGTTCCAAAATGACACAGTAATAGCAAACAAAGAAAAACATCACTGAAGAAGAATGAAAGGAAAATTATTCTAGAGGCCATAAGACTCTAAATTGTCCCTGTTATTTGCACTGGTAGAATGGTGCAGTAAAAAACATCTAGATTTGGAATGGAGTGCAAAAATAAAACAAAAAAGAAACAAACAAGAAAACAGAGACTGAGCAGTGAGGGTAAATCAGTATTTAGGTTTCCAAAACTAATAAAGTCATTAACTGGGAATCGGAGAAAGGTGCAAATGAGAAGGAAGAAGCAGAAAAAAGACAGGTGTCTATGTTTTGTACAGGTTTTCTGTCGCTGTAATCTGAACACTTCACAACCTCTCCATGAGATGAATTAGTTCATCCTATCACACTCCTGAAAACTGAATAATGAAAACTTTCATGGAGAGTGGAAATGAAAAAAAAGAAAAAAACCACCCCAAAAATCTAAACTCAAGAAAAGATAGTATAGTAAACTATTTCTTGGGGTTTTTTGCCTTAGATAATTAAATTTTTATTTAATTTAGACATTATAGTGCATGGCTCAAATAAGCAACTGGATGATTATTTACACCTGGTATTTTCTGTTGGGCTGTGCTCTACTGAGCTCAGTCTTCTGTGGAAGAATCAGTAAAGAATTTTTCTCCTCTGCTTTCTAGACCTTTTCCCCAACTCTCTGCCACTTAATAACACTCAGATTCCACATTTGGCCTCATTATTTCTGAGGGCACAGATGAAAAACCTTTCATCTTGTGAAGGCAGTGAGGAGGTGCTGCAGCCTCTAGCAAACACATGTCAGGACTGGCTGCCCTGGCCTTTCCTCCTGAGAGCTCCAGTGTGGGCACCCTGCTCATGCTCCAGCCTCGAGCCTGGTCCTGCATCTCGAGTGCGTGACATCCACAACATCCAGGCAGGAGACAAGAGGGTCCCTTCCACTCTGGTGACATGGGGACACAGTGCAGCAAAGGGCAGCCTCCAAGAAATAATTCAGCTGTCTCTCAGCTCACTCCACACCCATTCCTGAAATCTCTTAGGACTAAATTGCTGGCTGGGTTATCTGCTCCAAGGATCATGGCCTGCCCAAAGGGCTGTATGGAGGTTACACACTGAAGTATATGCAGTTTACATGGTATTGGTTCCTCTCCCAGCTGGAATAGAAGAATTGGAAGTCATATTGTCCTTGGCCTTGAGGATTTTCCCTGCCTGCAAGTTTGAACCCTGCTGGTCATGTAGTGCTGCTAAATAGACAAAATTTTCTTGTGCTGATAATGCCTGTGCTGTGAAGCAGAGGACTTTGTTTCTCAGTCATCAGTCCAATAACGTTCATAGGACCTGAACAACCTTGAAGGAGAAGTGTAATTTCTTTAGCTTTTTAAAAAAAAACTATTATCACCCTAAGGATGTTAGAAGACGATGAGTGTCTGACTCCTGTAATCATCTTTTGCAGGAGAAATGACATGTCCCAATCAGACATCCTTTGGGGACACGACCTCTTTTATCAGCATATTTATTAGAGTGGACCACTGGTCTTAGAGGCTACCTAAGAAATACAAATCACCTTACTGTAAAATCTCCTTACTGTAAAAACAGTCCTGTTGAATACAAGTTTGTTTTCCTGCAGCAAATGGAACTTTACTGTATATTTACATCTCTGGAGATTTCTGTATTCATCGGTTACCAAAATCCCACATCAGCATCGTGGGCTCCCTGGCTTGCACCTTGCTAGGCGCCCATTAGGGATAGGGAAGTCTCTGGGAGTCTTGGGGTCTCAGAACTGAATTGCAATGAGTTGCTCCCCAATCCTGGCTGAACACTGGCAGATTCTCCCATATAGCATGCTGGGTGTTTCTAATCTGTATGTAGAACCTTCTGTGAGAGCATCTGCTCCATGCCTAGCACAGGACTGAAACCTTGGCAGAAAAGAGTGAAGGCAATGGGAAGTGTCTGAAGATAGAGGAGTAAAAAGAGGGACAGCAGAAAGAAGACCAAGGGAAAAGGGAGAAAAATGGGGAGAATGAAAGGTGAAAAAATGAAAGGCATAAGAAAAGGCAAATGAGATGTTCTGAAGCTTTTACAGAAATGGCACAGGTTTTCCCTGCAAGGATGTGTACAGGGGTTGTAGACAGTGTAGAATGATAGAATTACCCCAAGTTTGAAGCTTCAGAAGTTTCAGCTGGTTTCTGGACACATAATAATTGGAAACAGCCTAAAACTAGTGAATATCCTTGTTCCTTTCAAGTGTAAAAAAGAAAAGTTTGAGCCTGTTGATAAGGACAGATTATTTTTTTCTTTAGACTTTTTTCAAGCTGACAAAAATTAAAGACAAAAAATTAATGTTGCAGGCGCATCATTAAATATCAGAGCTCTGTGATTTATCTACTTTCATCAGATCACCATAAATTCTACCTTAGGGAAGGTGTACAGTCAGCCTTGATAGAGGATATTGAGGGAAGCATGAAATATCATTAAAAACCTGCTTTCTCACTGTGCTTCAGGATGCTTCTGCTCATCCTAATGCTTTTAAGCAAAGTACTGTATGAATATCAGATAGTAGCTCGTAAGAGGAGACTGCATGCTGCCCCAGAGCACTTAGCAGCGTTGTGCTGCCTGTCTGTAAGTGATTTGAGTCAGTTCATGGCACAGAAACACTGCATTATTCCAGGCCACCATATTACACCACCACCACAATGGGATGCAACCCCACAGTGTTATCACGTTGTTGAGCTTGCTCCTGAAAATAAACTCTCCAAAGGTTGAAGTTATAAATAGACCTGGTACACTGCCTTATCACCTCCACAGCCTGAGCTGAGGGGTGCTGTCTGGTGTTGGCAATGAAATGGGGTTTACTGCATGTCCCCCATGCCAGAGCACATCACAGCAGTGCCACCACGGGCCTGTGCTTTGACATCTGTATGCAAAGTTTGATATTTCCTCTGCTGGAATCTGGGTGGTACCCTGTCTACACGTAAATGTGCTATTGTTCCAACCAGCTCAGTAAAGATCTCACGCGTTTGGTCACAGTAGTTTTGGGGACACCTCTTGTGATGGGCAGAACCAGCCACTGTGGGCAGTATCAGATGGGCAGAGCAGCGACAGAGCTCAGCTCTTGCTGCCTTGCTTTTGCCAACAGCACAGCTCCGGTGTCACCAGCCCCTCTGCTGTCACCAGGCACCTGAGAGCAGGCACTGCTGCCGTGCTGGCTCCTGACAAAACCAGCAGCTGCTGATTGCTTCCCCCGGGCTCTCACCCTCTGGCTCCCTCTCCTACTCACTCCTGTCTGCTCCACCTTCTCCTGCCTCTGTGCTAGAGGTAGCAAGATTTGGTCACAACTGAGAAGATTTAACCCACCTCTGAATTATGTGCATTGACATCCTGTAGTTTCACTGGAAGATCACAATGTGTTTAATGAGTACCAGAGCCATCAGTGTAGCAACTGTAGGTACTAAAAAAAAATGTAGTACATAGATTTCTTAATTTGCATCCCTATCATATGCTCTATCTGCATATTAATTTTGCAGATAATGCTCTAGGAGACAGAACATCAAATAGTTTTCTAAAATGATGTAATACTACATTAAAGTAATGTAATGTAGATTTCCATGAAATGTTGCTATACCCAGAAACCCCATCTGACTTAAAAAGGAACACTACATTCCGTGAGCTAAGAAAAAACAAGAGACTGCAAATAAAGATAACAGTTCTGTGATATGTCTGATCTGGGGAGTGATATCCTCTAATGTGGCTATTGGGAGAGCTGCTTAATTTAATTTTATTTAACATATTCATTAATTCAAGAACATAAACAGCTTAGAAATGAAACAATATTGTAAGAAATAATGGAGCAGATGGAAAATAATACAAATTAGCTTGAGTTCTGATTTGGGAAAGCACTTAAGCAGGCCCTTACTCAGGAAAATTCTTAGAATGAAATATCAGATTTTAGGAAAGTGTCTGTATTACTGGCAGCCAGAATGTTGATGGAAGACATTGCACGGTGACACTTCTTTTTTGTCGTATGTCTTCATGAGTGCAGGAATGAGAGGAGGGGAAGAGATTTTTTCCCTTAGCTGTGAATTATGATGCTGCAATTTTGAATTGAAACTCATTATTAGTCTTAAACATATTTTTAAACTTTTTGTTCAAGAGGATATTTTTGTGAGTTGAGCACTCAGGAGATTTGGAACCGGAGCAGGAGTAAAGCTCTATTGATTGTGACATTTGAAAAAATATTGTCAGAGTACTAATTTACAATGAAAATGAGAAAAACTAATATATTTAGAGAGGTTTGAGCAATAAGGCAAAATGATTAGGTAGTATATTACACTGCAAGATGGATGTCAAGGAACAATATTAATTAACAATTTCTTTAGAAAGCTGATTTACCAATCAAAAAACAGCAGCTTGCCTCCCACGCCACTATGCTGATATCAAAACATGGATGAGCACATTTCCCTAAATGGGCCAAGTGGAGACAAACTACAGAGGGTTCCACAAAGTTGATAATCTTTCCCCAAGAAAATCCTGATCACCCACAAACTTTGTTAATGTTAGTATGTGGGTATGAACGATAAGCAACTAGCATAATAATTAGAATCTCAAGTGATCCAGTACACTGGAAAAAAATTAAATCAGAAATTAAAATTTGATAAAGACAAGAATAAAGTCCTACATGAAGGAAGTGGAGATTAGATAGACAAACACAAAATGGAGACTACTGTTCTTGTGGAAAAGATCTTCATATGCAGTGTTGCTATGAAAAGATAAATATGATTATGGAATGTGCAAATCTGCAAGTTGAGGAAAATAATTACTTCGGCACCTTACAATAATGAGTATTCAGCTGGAATAGTACATTCTATTTGGCACATCACTTTCAAAAATTCCCTAATGTATTACCAGGGGTCCAAAGCAGTAGAATTAAACTGATCAGAGGTCAAGAAATCCTGCGATAGACTGAAAACTTGAAGATTTGGATTTTTTTCATTCTAGAGAAGTTTGAATTTCAGAAGGCTGTTTCAAAGGATGAGAAACTGTTCTCTACTCTCCTAAGATATAGCACAAGGAATAATTACTTTGACCTGCAGAAAAAGAGATTTTGATTCTTAATTAGGCAAAGATTTTAGCTAAAAAGAGAGTTAAATGTTGTATCAGTGTACCAACAGAGTTTTGTAGCCTCTCCATGTGTAGAGGTCTTTAATATCAGGGTATACAGATACCTATCAAAGATAATCAAGGTAGCATCAGTACCATAAGTAAGGGTAAAAGCATCACAGGCCCCCTTCTACCAATTTCTGGGATGATTTTTAAAATATCTAATCATGACAACATTACAAGGCTTGCAGGAAAATGCTGAAGAGGGGGCATACACCAGTGGGTGGTTTGATAGCTCTTTTCCATTTTTACTCTGTTATTTTCACCTTTACCTTATTGAGCTTGTTTGGCATTCTGAAGGATGACTAGCAAAGTCACATATGATTTTAGTGAAAGGAATGTCTATGAGTGCACAGAACAGCAATATCATTCTGTATGTATCAGAGTGGGATAACTTATATTTAAAAAATAGTAATCCATCTGTATGAAGAAGGGGTTCTCTCATATAACACCTGAACCTATGGGAAGAAGCAAAGAGATCTCTTTCATCATTTCAGAGTAACTGTGTAACACAATCTGCATGCACCTCTCTTTCTTGAAAACTCTGGAACGAGCTCAGAAAGAATAAATTGGAGCAATCAGTGGTGAAAGACTCTCAGATGTGGTCGTGGTGTTGTTGACTGAAAAATTAAGGAGAGAGGGGGAAAAAAACTCCTGTGAGGGTACAATTGGATTTTTTTCCATATTGACACAATTTGAGGAAGGTACTTACTTTCTAAAAGGTAAGCTACATGACTTGTATTCAAATGGAAGGAGAATTCTCTGCACAGGGTTCTCTGTAGTTTCTGAGCTGCTGGAAATATGTTCATAACAAATTGTCCTTCTATTGACTGTAATGAAGGTGTGTCACGTAACAGTTGCTGAGACACTGGCATTAGAGCTTACTAAAGATAAAATGCCTTTTGACTTAATGTGATTTTTATTTACAGTCATTTGTCTTTACATACAATCTAAAAATACAAGCATTTACCTATGAAGTCACTTCATACTTCTACTGGGCTCCCTTAATGATTCTGCCAAGATCAGATAAAGAATTAAATGGGTCAAAGAATTTTAAAAAGTGTTATAAAACTTCCTGCACAGATCTTCAGAATCTGAAATAAGATTCCAGCTTTCAATATTTATAAAATGCTGCAGGGCAGGGCAACAAAGGTGAGTGACCTCAGAGTGAAACAAACCCACTCAGTACTTTCATTTTTTAGGATTCAGTTCTTTGCTGACAGAACATCTGAAAATATATTCAATTGGGCATTACTTTCAAACATGTGTCTATATTGGAAAGGCTATCAGGAGAATTAGGAGTTCAAAGCAATCCTTCACAGCAGCACAGAAGCTGTTAGCCCCAGTAATTCTCAGTGTATGTACATAAAGAATGTGCATGGAACTTAACTACACTATAATTTAGAATCTGTCTGGCTCTGTAACATGCAACTCACCTGTTCTGAGGTATGCAGAAGAACTAATTTTGTAGGCTTTAGGGATTCTGCAGTATTTTGTATTACATCAATATAATTTTGAGATAATTTCAAACCACATAGAGAAAGAGCAATCTGAAATCTTAACACCAATGCAAGTTGTGGCTGATTAAAAGATTGATGGAAAGGAAATGACACAATGGTATTTTGAAAAGCATACACTGTAAAAGGAAGAGTATTATTCACTCCCTGATTGTGTTGTCTGGTATCAGAAAACAAAAAGAAAGGCTAGAAATCAAAATTTCATTGCCTGAAATCTTGCTTGGATTTTTTTTTAATTAATACATGACCAAAGTAAAATATTCACATGGGATTCAGTAATTTTGAATTAAATTTCTCTTCTGGGAAAGGAAATCATTTGACACATCAGAGAGTTTTATGCACAGGTAAATATAATAGTGATTGATAAACAGTGCAGCATGTTTTGATTTTAGAAATTAATCTGACTTAGAAAAAGAAGAAAAAAATCTCCAAACAAATAACAATCCCCCAAAAAACCAAAACCAAACCAAACCAAAAAAAAAAACAACCCACTTCACAACATTTTTTTGCATTCCAGAAGCTGAGTTTTCACATTAAAAATTGCAGACACACAAAGAATATAAAGTTGGAAATGAGCACTAAGATCATTGATAGCAATAACTTGGTGAAGCATTGGTTATCTATTTTTTTTTCTGAAAATAATTTATCTATGGAACTACAAGAATCAAGCTGTTTGGAGCAAAGTCAGAACTCACTGTTTATTCAGTATCTAGTACAAGGGGAATTTTCGTGGGAACTTCGAATCCTTCTCTAGTGGCACTGTTAATTAAATAGGAATTGGGTATGGGAACTTTGGGCATACCTTGATTTGTTAGAAAAAACCCTAATCTACAGAAGTAGCTCGCTCTGTACTTTACAAGCAAAGCAGAGCATTACAAATATTGTGCCTGGGTTTAGGGTGTGTTCCAGGCTCAGGGTCCCAGATCACAGACATCTCCTTTTTCATAAGCAGAGGCTACTGAAATGATTGACACGTGCAGATGCATAGCAAGTTCTTCACAGACACACCTGCTGATAAAAATCCTGCTGAAAGCAATGGATCTGCTCCCAAGAACTTCCACAGAAAAATCTGAAGTCTCAACAAAGTAGGTGGCAAGGGAGAAGAGCAAGCAAAATCTTTTCTTTCAGGTATCAAGGGAAAGAGGCACCAGGTTTCTGTCACTGGGGTATTTAACGCTTTGTTCCTTGTTCTTCATATTTAACCAGAAGTTTTATATCAAGGGCTGTAGGAAGGTACTCCTTTCTGGTTGAAACAAATATTCACTGGGTTTTGAGGCTGGAAAGAGGAAACAACAAGCAAAACATACTTCAGAAGTGATTTTCCTCCTCCTTCCAGGAGATAATCTTTGCCTGATTTTAGTGTTCTGAAAGTTAGGTACCTTAACAAAGCTATCTAGTGTCCTTCTACAGAAAAGAACGTCACTGAGAAGGGAATCCAGAAGGGAATCTGCCCCCTCTTCCTTATTCCCATGGTAGAATGGAATTAAGTGCCACCAGTGAATACTTTACTACACAGGAACCCTAATCAGACCTGGTAGTCCAGAAGGCCAGCTTGTAACTGAGTTTTGAAACCTAACCGGGAGGAATCCCTCCTCCAGTACTGAACTGGAGTACCTAACTGGACAGGGTAAATTTCACTTGCGAAGCTTCCCACTATAAGAAAAGAAACGTCATCACAACTGTGTTATGGAATTCTCAGTGCTTACTAAGTAGTAAAGCTATTATTCAATTTCTTTGGCATTAGAAAGGGCTCCTAATGCACATAGATTTCTTTGGCTATTGTTAGGTAAAATGTCAGTCCTCTAGCCTGTGATTAGAAAGCTTTCAAGCTAAAGGTATTATTTCCTTTTTTCCATTACGTGTGTGAAACAGAACTCACAGCTGGTGGAAATGAGCTGGAATGGAGTTCTGAAAACAAAACAGAGTAATAATGGGATTTTTTTTCATCCTCACTGAAAAGACTGGCAGTAACAAGAAAAGCCACACTGTTAAAAGTACCAAGAAGTGTTCTGGTTCATGTTTGCTGCCTTATTTAGATTTCTCTGTCATATTAGCTCAGTGCACAAATAAAAAGTCAATCTGAGTGTCTACCAGGCCTCCAAACCCAGCCTTGTGCCTAAACCCTCCTATAATAAAAATGCAGTGACTAAGGCAGAGCTGACAATTCTGCTGACTGAGCACACATCAGATCAGAGCACAGCTCATTCTTCCAGATTGTAATGGCCGTGCATTGCTAACAATAGAAAATCTTGGTCAGTAAACTAAGGAGAAATCTTCAAGGACTCATACATAATGAGGATCAAGAAGCGTCTTTTTCACACTTTAGACTGAGGCTACGTTAACTGTGCAGATTTGTGCTCTGCTGCTGCTCCACAACTCCGTGAGCGGCGTCGTTCCACCACAGCCCATCAAAGGCACCTGCTGAGGAGTGCCTCATAATGAAGATCTTTGATGCAGAAAACAAGAAAGCTCATCCTGTTGCCTTCAAGAGGGCAGCAAGCAGTGCTGATGCAGGCAGCCTGATATTAGCTGGGAGTTTAATGCAGGATCTCTCCTGTCACCCAGCCCTCAAAGAAGGAATCTCTGTCACAGGTGTTGTAATTAGGGGTAGGAAGGTACCAGCATGATGGTCACAATTCCTATTCTTTTAGCAGAAAACAAAGCAATGAGATGGCTCCATCCTTCAAGCAACTATAAAAAGAAAACGAAAGCAGTAATCCAACTTATGAATAGGTTCTATTCATATTTAAAACTGTCTTTCATCTTACTGAAGATGAAAGAGGCTGTTAATTTCCTTGTGCAATAAAATAATATTGATTAACAAGATGAAATTTTGATCTATGATTTTGGTTGTGTTTTGCTTTGTGGGTTTGTTCTTTTTTTGGTTGTTTTTTGAGTCTTTTGTTTTGTTTTTCTAAAACTGTCAATAATAATGTACTAGGAAGACCTTCCCCCCCAAAAAAAAACAACCCACAAAAAATCGAAAACAAACAAACAAACAAACAAAAACCCAATCAAAATACCTCTATAAATCAGAAGCAAAATCTAGTACTGCCAGATCCTGTAATTGTAATGCCTCTTATGTTTATGGGTTTTTATTTTGTTTTTCTCCCTTAAAATTCCAGTTTTGTGAATCAGGTTATGATAGCATCTAATATTTTGAAAGAAAGTAAGTTTCCAGTCCTCAAAACATTCCAGCATCTGGAAGGAATTGAGAACAACTCAAATGTTTTGTTTTAAAAGATGCTTGTTGAGGAATGATCTTCCATGAGGGTGATCTGGAGAGATTAATGGGGTTGAGGTGAAGATAATTCCATATCTATTGTTTGTAGAAAGGAATCACAGAGGATCCCAATGAAACCTTAACACTAAAATAAAGGTTGTTGCTGCCTAGTGTTCTATATATGAAGTGGCTTGTGCTACTAGTGAGGAAAGACAGAAACCCTTGCTGTGCTGAGGGTGGCACAACTTAAAACCTACACTCTAGCTTACATGCTAGAAGATGAGCATTCCTTCACTTGTCTCTACTCCTTTCTCTTTCCATGTGTTAGCGACAAAGAATGGAAAGTAAAAAGCAAATTCCGACTCATATTGAGGTGCACTACTCTGAATAGATTTAGAAACCCTGCCCTGTACAATATTAAACTGGATTAGTCTGATGTATAATTTTTGCAGCTTTTGGTACACAGATTCAAATAGCTGCTACATTGTTTGCCCAGCCACAGCAGCATGGGAAGGATGGATTTATAGCTCTTACGAAATCAGCAGGTTGAAAAGGACAAGTTGATTAGCCAGTTTGCAGTACGCTTTACACTTTACAAACTAAACACACCAGCTGGGACTAGTTACCCTGCTAGCGAACACCCATATGCCATGCAATTTCATAAACAATAAAACTGGTCTTGTTTTTTCACTTTGGTTCAGAATATAATTTACTTTTCAAGTGTGTTTGCATTTTTAAGAGATGTTGCAATGAGACAGAGAGCAACTGAAGTCAAAGCTAGAGCTACAAACGTGAATAAGCAGCTGTCATGGTGTATGAATTACAATTCAGCACCAAGCACAGTCTAAAAATAAGAGCCATAGACATGGGGATAAAAGCCTTAAACCCATTAAAAATGGTGCAGAGTTTCTTAAGGGAACCTGAGGGAATAGGAACATATTTTCTTTTTCAGAAGACAAGGGAAAAAGAGGAACAATGAATACACCCTACTCTCTAAGGGCATGTCCAGACAGATCAGTATAAACGGTTCGGAGCCCCTCGGCCTCAGTAAGATCCCATTCTACTCCAGGAGTTGTTTGAGGACAATGAAAGATACTTCACTGGGTGACCATTGTTTTCAAAAATATCAGTGACCTGCTTGAGTATAATCCACTCACACAGCCAAAATTTAACATGCTACTTCACAGAATGCTTTTGAATAAGCGGGAGCGTTCATTTGTTCCTGATTCAAACCTTTTTTGCTCAGTAGCAATATCTGGTGACTCCTGGCTACTTTGGAGTCCAAAAAGTTTCTTTCATGGCAGATAACCAGAGCTGAAGTCACACCCCATGTGCTTTCTTGCTCTCTGTCAGCTGGAGGCAAATGGCACTACTGCAGATTGCTTTGGAGAGGGCTGTTACTGAGCTGAGTCAGCTCAGCAGTGTGATAATAGGGCACTGGGAAGTGAGTAATACACTGCCTCCACTCTCCCTGGCTGTCAGTGCCCCCCTTTTCTCAGTCATTACCAACATCTCTAAGGGCTCAGGTAAAAGGGTGAAACAAACAGCCCTTCAGCTGTGGGTCCTGTATGAATTCATACACATGAAACAGCCTTGGTGAAAGAGAGAGCAAGGGAGCTCGTAATTCCATGTAAGCCATGGCCATGCCACAATCAATAGTGTATAATACAGCTGCATTGTTTGTCTCCAAAAGCCATTTTATCTCCCAAAAACTCTTTCACTCTCTTAATCTCTTTTCCTTTCTTTTTTCCCCCAAGGAAAAGAGAAATGCCTTATGGAAAGCAAAAGAGCTCTCTGAAAATCCAGTCACTTTTAGATTGCTTGTCAGTGGCAGACCCAGATATATTCAAATCACAGTCCAGTGGAGCATGCATAAGGATGCCTCCCGCTTTACAGAGCTCTTGCTAATGTCTATTCTCTTCCAATCTCCTATTTTACCCTCTGTTAGAAGTCCTGTATAGTAAACACAAAATATAAGTCCAGTGAGGAATGGCCTCAGCTTTACCACTTACAATTCCGGAGAGCAGAAATTCCTGGTTTGCAACAATTCATTGTCAATATTCTTGAAGAGCCTTAGTGCTCTCAGAGGCAAAAAGTGAGTGACCCAACAGCCACAAGGTCTTCAACCTGAGCAGCTGTCTTCTGCTCCAAGGTAATTCCCCTCTTAAAGAATGACAAGGCTTGCCTTTACTCGAGTGAACCACAGAGGATTCAATACTGAATTACATCAATGTACATAAACACATACTATCATGCAGAATACATGATCCTCTATAGGTATGTCTACACTTCCAGTGTAAGGTGAGCTCAGAAATAGATGTAAGGGTGCCATTCCCCATGACCTCAAATCTTTCCATCCACACTGGTATTCATAGCTCAAATTTCCAGGAAAAAGAAAAAAGCTGTCCCTCACATATGTGCTGATGCAGTGGGTAACGTGTTCTGCACAGCCACAGCCTGCTCTGCCTAGAAAAACTTAAACAAGATTTGGGTTCATGCAGAGGTTGGGGATGGGCTCAGACTGTCGTCTCTCAAAATTCAGAATCTGAATTCAGAACTGCTACAGCCACCACAAGAAGGCATCCATCCACATGTGTTGGAGAATGTCCTCATACCCATTAATTTTGGACAGTGTAGGCATACCCCTTCAGAACATGCCTTATTTATTTGCTTTAGATAGTTACCCACTTACTATTTTAATGGTTTCATAGAGAACATCATCTGCCCGTTCACCTCTCCCTGTGACAAAGAATTGAAGTTTGCAGTATTCACAGCAAGATGGAAGAAAATCCACTTCAGACATGTGCATGCACATGCACTCGCTTGGTAACAACCTGGAAATCTCCTTAGCTGTGCATCAGTATTGATCATGCTTTAGTCTCCAATAGAGAGATGGCTTGCTCCGTCTCATCAGTTGTGGAAGGTTTTGGGTGCTCTCCACGGGTTATTTCCTCCAAAGTGAGCGCAAACAATTCAGTCAGAAGAGCTCCAGAGGCAGACAGGGAAAATAACCTGGTAGCTGAGAGGAGTTTATTGACTTCCGCTGCTTATGAACAGCTCAACAGCATGGAGTCCTCCAGGTTGGTGTATCTCTATAATCTTGACCCACCTGGAGATCCATGGTGTCGAACCATGAACTCATGAAGACAGCACTGCTTTCTTCCAGTGTTCCTCTTCATCCTCAGTGCGCCGAACAGGGAATTCTGAAGCCTTTGACATTTCTTCTATGACAGGCAAATTCCTTTGCTCCTTTTTAGCCCCCCTATTCCACCATCATACAGTTTAATACACATGGATAAGAGGCCACACACTCCTTTCCTTTCAGCATTTGGTAAATAGCAGTCACTCTATACCTTCCATACTAAGCACCTTGTGTCAATTAGAGTATCAGGAATTAGATACTCTAATTCCTGATTTTCTAATTCATCAAGAATTAGAAAATCTGGAATTTCTTCCATGTCCTAACCATCTCTGAAAATGTTTTTTGGGTAGCTGCTTTGTTTTGCAGCGATGCTGAAGAAAGTTAGTTTTAATGTGAGTAATATATTTTGGTGGACCAAGAAAGATTTACAAAAGGCAATTCCTCAGTATTTCTCAAAGATGAGCAGAATCTGAAGAATCGCCTTTCCAGCCTCAAATCACATGCTGATGTCCAAGGAAGAGTATATGCTATGGTGATAATGCTGATTATCATGCTGATCTCAGAATTTTTTCTACCATTTCCAAGCACAGTGCAAGTATGCAAGCACAGTGTCATAAACTGTTCTTTAGCTCCACTGACTGTTCTTCACTTTGGTACCTCTAATGAGACCTCACTTGCAACCTATTATTTTCAAGCTTTCTGGCCTGCCCATTATTCTCCTACACTTTGGGTTTGATGTATAAATAATAAATGGTCAGCATGGTGGCTATAGGACCTTTAGGGAAAAGTATTAAGAAATCTTTCTATGAAGGTTTAGATAAATTAATTTTGCTTAAAGAGCGAATTTCAGCTGACTGCTTGACATTAATTAGCCTAGCCTTACAAAACTCCTCCAAGGTATTATATGAATTTTACAACATGCTATACATTTTACAGATGGGTACGCTGAGGTTCACAGAAAGACTAAATGCCACATTATTATTTTATGCAAACAGCTGACCAGTGTGGTGATTAAATTGTGTGGTGATATATTCCTGACAAGAGTCTTTAGCTTGCTTTACTGGGGAGTGATAGCAGGACATTTTGAACAAATAGGCATCTATTTTGGAACTCATCTCCCCTACTGATTTTTAACCTAGCTTTTTTAATTTTTCAGGGCCTGTGCAAAGGCAGTCCGTTTAAGCTGTCCTTGAACTTTTTTTCCTATTTTTTTTTTTGACTGAATGATAATTACATTAAGGAAAAATAGTCACTCCAAGGGATAATATCTGGAGACTTTATACCTCATAGATATCTCTGAGGTCATGGATATGTGAGTGAAGAAGCAGACCTTGAGAGGTAAACTTAGGATAAATTGTGCAGCTGTACACAGAAAAGTAAACTACACATGGAAAAGAAGGCACTAGAAAACCACAGTACTTGCAAGTTGGCAGGTAGGTTTGCCATTCATTTTACTGCCACACAAAAGGTATTTCTTTTCCTTTTCAGGGGGAAGAAGCTGTAATTATTCAGTACTGATATAGAATGACAATACATGACAGTATTTCCTGGGTAGAGAAGACACAGAGACAAGACTCATGCATGCCCCGCCACTCTGTCATAGGGAAGAAGCACACACAGCCACCTTATTCTGTAAAAGCCTGGATAACCAAGGAAGAGCATAAGAAGAGACCTTGCACACATTTGGGCTCCTGTTCAACAGCACAGTAAAAGTTACTCTCTAATCTTCTCTTTTTCTTGAACTATAGAAAAGATCAAGAAAGCAGATCTAACATTTAGTATTGATATATACATTCCTGAAAACATATAAAGAGAGGCCAATGACAATTCAGTTTTGGAAACTCCACTGAATCAAGGAAGTACTACTTCTGGCAAAGAAATTATTGCTGCATCTTGCAGTTCATCCCTATAAAGATGTCCCACATAGCTGCTGTGTGAGTATTTGAGTTAAAGAAATTTTTGGTTTCTCTAATGGATGTGTTTGGTGTTTATTTTCTTCTGCAATGCACTGGCATGACTTTTTGCTCAGAGTCAAGATTCATGTGCTAGAGCTGAAGGGTTTTAGGGATGTGCATCTATTCTTGCTGCCTTATCTTTATTTGACATTACAACGTTATTTGTGCCATTAACTTTAGTTGCAGCAGAGATCATGTCATAGCAGGGGCAAATAATGAGTATAAGTAGAAAGGACAAATGAAACATTAGTCTGCTTTCATGCACTTGCCAACAGTTATTTCAAGTAAATATATGCACAGTAATTCAAATTATGTTGATGACATATGCTTAGTTTATGGTGAATACTACATTACTCCCTGAGTTGCTGTGGGGAAACACATGGGATTTCTGCTTAGTAAGACATTATTCTTCAAATAGCCCTGCTGGATTACGTGAACTGCTGCTGGGTAAACCCACAGAAATGTGCAAAGCTGATAGGAAAACTAGCTCTTCTCAGAATGAAATAATGTTTCAAGATCTAACTGCAAGGAAAAAGTAAGAAAAAGACACAGAATCTGATACATAACTAAATTATAAGACTGTGTTTCAGCAAGTTTTCTACAACTTATCAGCAGCCCTTTGATCATTTTACTGCGTAAGGTCACTGTGGATTTGTTGTTTCCTGTTTAATTTCCATCAAATATGAATCTGAATAAAGTTTTACTAAAGCAACTATCATGAGAAAATCTTTAAAGAATAGGGATAGGGAGCTGCCAAAAGGTACTAAGGAAGGTGAAAGACAGATGAAATGTAAAGTCTGACCTTCCAGTGTTCTTTCAATTTTCATTTACCTTTCCTCCCTCCTTCCCTGCTAGGGTAGGGCTGTAAACCTATGATTCAAATGTGCTGCAGTGATGACTGACAGCAATGATGCCAATGCACTGTGGAAAGATAATTGATGTTGCATTCTGTCAGTCTCCCTTATGATATTATCACTATAACAGCAAATTTCACTGCACCACCAGAGACAGTTTCTAAGGAACTCCCTGACTGTCAACGACAGAGCAGACTGATAAGTTTGCCCAAAAAAACCAAAAAACCAAACAAAACAAAACAAAACAAAAAAACCCAACCCCCAAAAAAGTTTGAAATGTTATTTCCTGGCCCAGAAATTAATTAATTAATTTAGATTTTGTTTCTACTTCTGTCAAAGTTCCTGGCTGGGGATCTGTTCCAAGGTTTCTTTAAAGTGCCTGATTATACACAGTACCTGCTGGCTGACTGATCACTGTCCAGATCCCCTGCCAAGCAGAATTTGATGCAATGGAGAAGTGGACAAACCTCTTTTGTAGGTCTCAAAATATGACCTCATCTCTGT